>JAQFXP010000001.1:0-152367 GCA_034693685.1 Belba bartosi | reverse complement strand
GTTTTGCAATCGTATTGTTCGAACATTTTCATAGAATCTAAACTCTTCTGGTCTTTCATAGACTCTTCTCTCATATATCATACTTCAAAAGCCAATTATCATTGCGTTTGATCGGCGCCTCCAGTGAGTGCATTCGGGCCAACGTGCTTGCTAATTTGTTTACAATTAGGCTATTTAATTCATTTGTCCGAAACTTTCTATGCTAATTAAAAAAAAATATGGTTTAAAAATTAGCAAGTCTATAAATGCTAGTTTAAAGCCTAATAACCGGACAATAAGCGAGAATAACGCCGTCGGCAACATTGCTAACACTTTTGACTCCAAATTCTGTTCAGACATTAATAGCGATATAACTAAACAATTCAATTCCATATTCGCATCCCTTTCCCTTTCGCCATATAATCTGATGACCACTTGATGTGGTTCTGTGCCATCACTTGGCACTGGATTTAGTGATTCACATAAATAAAGTCGATTTACGAGACCTCCCGTTAATCGCTTTATATGAATGTCGTCTACGGTTAGAGTGGAGCCAATGCCGGATAAATAGTTTTGACATAAACTCAAACACTTGTTCTCAATATCGTCTGGAAGTGCAGTCTCTCCGCTCATACAATAGGCAAACGTTTGGAAATATTCGAACAAATTCTTCACTCCTTTCAAACTATTTTCTACTTTTGTCGCCATTAATGCAATTGATTTGTTAAAGTAATTGAATTACAGTATATCAATTGTTTGAAAACCTTCTTGTTACAAATATACAATATGTTAATACTACATTTTATTTAAATTATTTTTAAGAAAAAAAAGTTTAGTTTTTGTGTACAGTATGTTGTGTTTGGTCTGCAGTTTGGAAACTATTGACTAAGCAATAACAAGTACAGTATAATACATCGTAAGAATAAACAAGTTGCTCAACAATAAGAGTGTTTTTCATGTAAGTCTAAGTGTTGGAAATTTCATGTTTGTTGCATGTTTAAATTTATTAGTCAACTCAGCACGTAAATAATTAGAGTTAACAGGTCTAAAAGCAATTAAAGTCTTTATTTTTTAATCAATAAAAATATAATTAAGACTAAATCGAAACCATTGTTGTTGTTATTGTTGTTGATTCAAAGCGCAGACACCCTTTCAGACGCTCTGATGACGTCATGGCTAACCTAACATAATGTATAATTTATTCAATAAATAATGTATTTGTTTCTCAAAATAATTATTGTTTTTTGATTGTTTTTTTTCGAGTATTTTATTATGAGTTTGTCTCGAAGTCAAACATAGAAACATTTTGCTTTAAACGTTTGAATAAACAGTTGCATAAATTATTATTATGTCATTAATTTTGCTATAATTTTAATGTAATTAACATAATATTGACACTTTACATTTAAATTAGAATATACTTTTTGTATAATTCTGTCTTTAATTGTTTTATATACTCTACTGTACTATCACTTATTAATATACTAAAGATAAGTTACCAGACTTTAAAATTAGCACAATCAAAATGTTTAGCTTCTTTACTTAAATTAATTCTAAAATTTAACCTTGGTTACATTAATACTTGCGATCAAGAGATAAAAAAAAGATAAACAAGTTTAAATGATATAAACGGAGTGGTAAGGGGTGATTCACATATTACGTTCGCACTTTTTAAGAAATCTAGACCCCCTCCCCCCCTCTATGTTCGCAATTGTTCGCATGCAGTCATTTTGAAAAATTACGTTCGCATGTCCTTAACCCCCCCCCCCACCCTAAGAAATAAAATAAAATATCACTATATTTATAAAAAATTTAATTAAAATTAAACCAATCGTTTAAATCATATATTATAAACATAGAATCGACAATAATTTTAGAAATAGTGCTCGAAGTGGTCATGTTGTCGGAGGTAGGTATGGTGTCAGTGGTATTTCTATTCAAAAGGTCATTATTTATCCAAAGTCATATATTTATTCAAATTTTGTTATTAAATCGTTCTTATTACTTTGATAAAAATAAATTCCTTATATTATTTAAATGCGAACGTTCTTAAGGCCTCTACTCCCCCCTCCCCTTCGTTCGCAAAAGTTCGCTTTGGCCGACACCCCCCTCCCCCCAAGTGCGAACGTAATATGTGAATCACCCCTTACTAAAATGTGTATAAATTAGTGTAAATAAAAATAATAATTTGATAAAATATAGTTTTAACGCGGTTAAATTTCTGTTAAATTTATTTAAATTAACTAAATGAAAACAAACAAAATACAGATTATTAGTTAATTCTACTTAAGCTTCTTCCTCATCAATTGAGCTGCTTGGCTCAGGTATTATATTCAGATTATCTTATAAATTATTAATATCTTGATATAATATTAAGATTATTGATATAAATAAATTCAAATCAACTAATAATTAATTTACATTAAATATTAATTACGTAAAAATTCAGATTATTAGTATTAGTTTTAGTTAAGGTTTTCTATACTAATAAAAATATTTTCGAAACAAAAAAATAAAGTTGTCTAAGTCAATCATTATTTTAACTTGGTAAATGCTTCAATAAATTTAATTAAGTAAATAAATCTGATTGTTATGACAAAAAATTAATTGAACGAATGGTTATTATACGCGATGTGGGTTTGTCCGCACTCTCAGAGCACACGAATCAGTATTGATTAGAATCAAGATTTAGTCGAAAGCATCAGAATTTGTCGCTATTGTTAAAACTGATGTTTTGTGTCTAGTATTGAGACATTTATAGAAAAGACATTTGTTTTTTATTTAAGGATGAATTCAAAAGCAATTTTTCACAATTTGACTGCAATTGAGGTCGAGTTTCCCGATTCCACTCATGTTATCATTGGTCTCTATCTGTTGATAATCGGTATTTAATTTTAATTTTACTAAAATCTTAATTCAATTTAATTTTTTCTTTTGTTTAAAACTTTAAAAGGAATAATCGGAACGTTTATAAACGGTTTAGTATTGACTACATTCTATCGCTTCCGCCAACTGTTGTCACCAACGGCTATACTATTGATTAATCTAACCGTCGCTGACATTGGAGTTCTTGGAATTTTATTTCCGTTTTCAAGTAGTTCCAGCTTTGCTAAAAAGTAAGCAAGTTAATTAAATCTTAAACGGTTTAAATTGAAATACTTAAGGTGTATTGTTTATACTTAAAAAATTATATTATTGATTAAGTTTTAATAAATTTGATTAAATATTTTAAAATAATAATATTTATAAAAATACATAAATAAATTATTTTAAAATTATTATAAATTGCATTAAAATAATAGATTTAAGGATTTAAACAATCTAAATAATTTAACACTACTTAAATAAGATAATTGTTATTATTAATTATTATTATTATTTTGTTTATAAAAGGATTAAAAATTTACAAGTCTTAAATTACTCCAAAAATTGTTTTTTCTAATTTTCTTTGTTTGCAATATAACTTAAATTAATTAGTTTTTAAATTATGACTAAAAATACTAGCTAAAATTTAAGAATTATTTTATTTTTGTAAAATTATAGAAAAGTTACAAACCAACGTAGTTAGCTAAATCAAATATTTAGTTTACTTGTCAAATAAGTTCTGACTTGTTTAACTTTTGTAGCGGTTTTAATTTTGCTTGCACAGCTTGCTTAAACCAAGCAATTAATTGGATTGTACTGTATTTTAGATGGCTTTACGGGGATACCGGATGTCAGATCTACGCCTTTGTTGGCTTTCTGGCCGGATCTGCACATATCGGCACTCTTACGCTCTTGGCTTTAGACAGATATAAGATCACGTGTCAGAAGTCAAGTAAGTATTTCTATAATTGTTTTTCACTAATTCTATTCAATTCGATTAAATTGAATTTTAATACATTATATTAAATAACTAATCAATACTGCCGTTCAAACCCATATATTTGTTTCAATCTAATTGTATCAATTTTTTATATATTTAATTTTGATTGTTTTGTTTGTAATTTTTTTAAATTACGAATTAACATGATACTTTATCTTGGCAAGTGTTTGCTGATTACTGCCCATATGTATGCGAATAGTCAATTTGTTATTTAATAGTTCTTCATTGATACTTTTGTTTTTGTTTTGTAAATTTCATTAAATGTGTTTACCTCTAAATTTTAATCTTTTTTTGTTTGACTTTTGTTTTTGTTTTGCTTCAGAATTAATTCAAAATTTGAGATAATACGTTTGTTATTGATTACAATTATTCTAGTTTATAAAAAAGTAAAAGGATAAATGATGATATTTTTGAAGTTGTACGATCAATCATAATTGAAAAAAATGTCCGACACTTTACCCCTAACTATACCTTCACTAACCTTGGCTAAATCGGATTTTATCATAGATTGAGAAGGGGTGATTATTCAAAGCTCTTCTCCGGAATTTTAAAAATTGGAATTTATTTTCCCTAACATTAGATCCACAAAAGGTAACCTCTTTCGTGATTTTTCTCTGGTATTTTTTTTTAGTTTTATTGTCAAAATTAGAAATTTTTAAAATTTAATTTAAATTCAGTTAAATAAAATAAATTTTGTTTAAATTCTTTTAAATCTAGTTAAATTTGGTTAAATGGCATCATAACTATATAGATTTCTAAGCATTAAAGAATGCCTTTCCTGACCCCCCCCCCCCCTCTTCCCTGAATCGGCTGACTTCCCTAATTTCTAATTTTTAAATTATAATATACTTGATAAATTTAAACTCTTGGAATAGATCAAATTAAAAAAAAATACTTTTTTAACTTAATTAAAACTTTAATGTTAAATAGTATTAAATATTTATTTGGAAAGTTAGAATATAATCAAATAGTTAAATTTTATAAAGTTGCAAATACTGCTTTATTTTGCATATTTTTATTTCTAAGCTCTGAAAACAATTAGCTTTTGAATGTTATTACATTTGTATTCATTCCAAAACATTTAAAAAAAGGTTTTATATTTATATTTGTTTAAATTTAATGATTTCTAGAATACTAACAGGTATTGTGCAAAATGCTGTGTTAATGCTATTTATTTGAAATTTAAACTTTAAAGTAATTTCTTTTTAATTGGATATAATATAAACGGATTAAATTTGAAAATTTCTTTTTATGCTTGCTAAATATAAAATAAACATATTACAAATATACAAATTAATTATAACTTAAACAAATTTATTGTATATTTATTAGTAATTATACAAATATATGAATTTAAAACAAAATAAATATTTATGAAAAAAATAGTTCTATTAAAGCTGTTTCTAAAATTCATATAGTATATTTTAAAATTTTGTTTTCTTGTTGATTTTGCTTAAAATAAGATTATAAAGCTTGAATTTTATTTTATTTTGATTTAAATAATAGCTCTAAAAGCTTATAATTTATATTAAAATCTTTTTGAAATTTAAACATAAAATATTCAAATATGCTATTTGTAGAAATAGTACTTGAATATTTAATGTAAAAGTTTTTAATTAAAAACAAAAATCTTAAATTTAATAAGATACTTATTACATAAGAAACAATACTTGTATTAGTTTAACAAAATGTTTATAGATTTTAGTACAAATAATACATTTAACGATTGTTTTAGTTAATATACTATTTTATATACTTTTTAAGAAATTGTTTGAATCGATTGTTTCGCATTTGACAAAACAGCTTAACTTATTTCAGAGAATTGTTTTGTAGGGTTTATTATTTTTTAAATAAAAATTTTAAATTGCACTATTATATTAGTTAAATCTTTAAGAAAAAATTGCAAAGTATAAATCTTTTTATAAATGGCTTAATTTTTTGCAATATAGAAAAGTATTTATTTTTAAATTCAATAAAACATATATAAAGTGAGATTAGCAACTTTTGTTAACATAAATACATTATTATTTATAATTTGATCAAACAATGCTTTAAATATCAATTATTAATTATAATTAAAAAAAAATTTAAACTAAATCAATTATTTGAATTTAAAAAAATATTTACTTAAAATGTTTTTAAACAATAAATATAACTTATATTGTCTTAAATTTAATTAAATCAAATTAAAAAAAAAACATAAAAAAAATTTAATATTATAAAATAAAGATAATGCAATAAAAAATTTAATAATATTGTAAAAAATGAATTATTTATTTAACATGATTATTATTTACATAAACAATTTATAATATTATTAACCATATAATTTAGTTTTAGAATAATTTAAATAAAAGATTTAAAATTTGTTTATTATTATTTTACATAATTTATATTACAAAATCTTTTATTTAAGATACAATAAGAAATAAACTTGTTTGAAAAATTTATTAAACTGCAACAATCTATGCAACAGATTTTTTTGTTCTACAGTTTTATTTAAAATTGACTAAGTTGGTAAGAGTACTGCAAGGCATAAAATAAAAAGGTTTTTAAAACCATTGGTAGCATTGTGCATTTAGAGATTATTATGCTTTTTAACAGGAATTGAGTAGGTCGGCCGATTTAGAAGGATTAGGAGAGCAATTTTTTAAAAACATTTTGTTCAAAAACCTGCATCAGTGGAGGAATTTTTTTTAAATGCTTAAAAACCTATATATTTATGACAAAATGTTAACTAATTTAACTAGGTTTAAACTAAATTTAGTTAATTTAATGAGATTTAAACCGAATTTAGCGCCAATTTAAGAAAAATTTCGAGAGGGTATCTTTTCGCGAACCAAATGCTAGGGGGGGGGGGGAGATAAATGCTAATATTTGAAATTTGGCGGTTCTTCACAAAGCCTGCATTTAGCTTTATATAATATCTTAGATTTTTTTTCTAAAGTCAAAAATAATATTCATAGGCATACACGATTATTTTTTAAAAAAACATTCAAAATTCCGCTAAATAAAATAACATTTATCCAAATTGTTTTGTCAGTTTTCAGTTTAAATTTAGTTAAATTTTATTAAATGCAAAAATAATTGTATATAAATTTTAGATTTAAAAAAATTCTTTTTTTAATTTTTCAATTGGATCACTGAATCTTTTCAAGTTCTAAATTTAAAATTGTAAATATTTGCTAAATAAGAATTTGAATTGATATTCAAAGACTAACATTAAATTTAAGTTTACTTTCAAACAAATTATACAAAACATATTACCTATACAGTGGAATCCACTTATAACAAACAGCTCGGTTCCACCAAATCCGTTTGTTATAACCAGGATTTGTTAAATACGGATATATTAAATAACTTAATCTAAATTTCTTTTCAGTTTCTCAGTCCCTGTTTGTTATAATCGGGAATTTTTTTAAAGTGGATTTGTTAAAAACGAGATGGAGTGTATACTTAAACCTTATAATTATGCACATATAGAGTAATGTTTAAATATAACCCAGCCAATTTTTAACATGTTTAGAAAGTTTATAATAAAAGAAGTTAAACAAGTTATACCGTATATAGCAATAGTCTTCAGTTATAAAAGTTTCAAAGTGTTAGTTAGCTTTCTTACTATTTATTAAACATACAAAAACATTTCAACTGAATAGGCCTGAAATAGGCCAGACGAGTCTTTTTAAATATATTGTTTTGTATTTCTTAATAAGCAGTAAAAAAGGATAACTAACACTTTTGAACTCTTAATAGTTGGAGACCAATGTTATATAGTATTATGTGTTTTGGTTTGGCGACAATTTTTATTAAAAACATATTTTGATTAATTTAGACTATGTCTTAAAGTCAAATTTTATCATTTTGCATAAAGTCATTTTCAAAATTTTTATTATAAATATTTTAATTTTTAGGATAAAATTATCTGGTCATTTTACAATTTAAATAATAATTTTAACATTAGAGTTGTTTTACAAAAACAGAATAAAATATTGTCTAGTTAAATATTTAAAATAAATATTATTTTTGCCATTTTATAGAACATCAATAAAATATTTAGTTTTTTTTCCGATTTTATTTAATAATTTAATGCAAGTCAATTTTGATATAATTTAGTAATTTAGAATGTTATCGATCTAGGAATGAAAGAATTAGAAAAAGAATTTTGGGAAAAATTCGGCTAAAAACCTAGGAATGAGATAAGAATTTTTTAAACGTAGTTTCCTCATTTAAAAAAATTATTACATGCATAAATTGAATTATTTAAAACTAATCTTAGTTAATTTTTAGTTTAAATAAGATAAAAAATCGAACTAATAAATCACGTACTACATAAAGTGTTGATTTGAACATGTTTATTAAAGTCAAACACGAATGATTTTATTCTTATAAATAATCAATTTTTTACTTTATCTTTAATTATATCTTTGGTATTATTTATCAAAATTGTTTGTTTATCTGTTCTTTAGCCAAATTCCGGGATAAATACAATTACATCAAATGGATTATTTGGGTTTGGATTTATGCCCTATTCTGGGCTGTAATGCCGGTTATAGGTTGGGGCAGATATGGCTTTGACAACTCGATTAGCGCCTGTACTATAGACTGGCGTTTTAACAACATCTCATATAAAACATTCATAATATTCTACTTTTTGTTTGGTTTTCTAATTCCACTTTTGGTGATCACATTCTGCTATTATTCGATTATCATGAAAGTAAGAGGAGGAGACGTGCAAAGTGGCAATGCAAAAATTAACGGGGAAGATGTCTGGGTGAAGGAGAGGACAGTGACATTGGTGAAATTAAATATTATTTTGTTGTTGTGATAACTAAATTTATTTATTGTAAATTTGCATTTAGATGGCAGTCGTTGTAATGATAGTGTTTGTTATCTCATGGTCGCCCTACGCCATCATATGTCTTTGGACAGTCGTGTCGAACCCGAAGTCAGTGCCCGTTTGGTTTTCACTGGTGCCGCCCCTTTCGGCTAAGACCTCAACTTTATTTAATCCAATTATCTATTACTTAACAAACAATCGAATTCGCGGCGCGTTCTTGTCGTCAGTGTTTTGCCGCGACTTTACACACCCGGCGGCTATCGGCGACTCTCAGCCCAGAGCTGTTCGATTCACTGACGCCGACACTAACAATCAGACCAGTTCTACTTGAACAAATTTATAATATCCTGCAGCTTGGCACTTTATTTAATCTAATTTATAATTAGAAAATAACTAACACTGACACATGTTGGTTTGAGTTTTTGATGACAACATCTATTTAATTATTAAATTAAGTGCTTATATGAAATAATATATCAATAGTTGAAATCAAATTATTTTACTAAGCCAGTTTTAACAAAAGATGTTAATATCGATTTAAAAAAAATCTTAATTGTTACGTATGATTGCATTTTGAAGTTTAAATTTTAATATGTTGAGCTAATATAATATATTTAAGTTAAATTGCACAAATTTAATTATATAAATTTTGCATATTATCAGCGACTGAATACGCAAATGAATTATTGGTTAATATTTTCCTAATTGAAAATTAGAAGTAAATACAGTACTAGCTAATACTTAAAATCGGCCAAATGTGAATGCTTATACATTTATAATACATAAATTCTTAATAAATATAGTTTATTGAAAAGTTAAACCAGGAATGGGTATAGAAAAAAATCACTTACTTTGAAATTTAGACAAATATTTTATAATTTTGAAGTTAGAAAATAGGTATTTACTCATTGTTTGCCAAACTCAAGGAAGCCGTCACTTAAGTTGAGTTTTTTTCCAAAATATCTCCGCCTATATACTCCTATATATACACTGTGAAGTTTAAAAGATTTTGCTTGAATATTTACATCTAGCTATACTTCTCTAATTCAGGAGACTTTGTTAAAACTTGGATTATTGTAACAGCATTTTAACTTGTATTTATTATTTATAATTATTTCTTGCCTATAACATATATTTCTTTGCATAAAATAATATTTACACAGCTTAATTTAAATTACTCAACATAATTTGAGTTATAGCTATGACTAGGCGTTTGTCTTATTTCTTATTTGAATTGTGATGTAAATTAAAACTAAAAATAAAAATTAATTAAATTCAATAAAAGTAAAAATATTGTATATAAATTATCATTTAATGGCAGAAATGTCTTCAGATCACCAATAGTTGATCAAAATATTATCTGATTGCAGAAATTTCTTTTGATCGCCACTAATTTTTCTAGTTATCAGATTACTATGAAATCGCCATCAGAGTATAATTAGTGGTGATTTAAAGACATTTTCCCATCAGATTATAATTATTATGACATCAAAAATAAGAGAAGAAATAAGACAAACGCCTAGCCATAGTTATAACTACTGTTTACTTTTAGAAATAACAAGCACAAATCTATTATTAAGTGCACATAATCTATTTATTGATTTGATTGAAATCCAAAAACAGCAAATCTTTTATAATCGGATTAAAAAGAAATAAAAAAAATTATTATTTGGTCAAAATTTATTTTGTAACTATTTATTTATGCTTGGTAAATATGTATGTGGTCAGAAAATTGTACAGGAGGATCAGCTTATATATATATATTTAAACTTACATATTTAATAAAATATTTAACATTCGAGATTTATTTTATTTTCAGAATGATTTTGTTTATTAATGCAAGAGCGATTTATTTGTTGCTGTTTTTAAATATGCAGTTTATGAATTTCTCTCAATTTGATAATAACAAACCTAACATAACCTAAATTTGATTTATACTGTATAAGTTTTTAATACAAATATTTTTTAATCAAAATATTTATGAGATTTAATTAAAAATAATTATAATGTATTAAAGTTTAAAGAACCACCCGCAGTTTTCTGGCCAAAACCATAGTTTTAAGTAAAAAATAATTAAAACCCCCCTTTATATTGAAAATTGACATTTATTCTTCTCCTTGCATTTGTTTGCAAAAACAAATTTCACTATATTTTGCTGACAGCCGGCAAATTAAAAAAAAATTTATAGTCAAAATTAAAAAAGGTTTTTTAAATTGTTACTAAATTTGTTTTAAATTTAGTTAAATTGCATTAAAATTTTTCTATAATACTTTTCAAAATTTTCAGTTAAATTATTTTAAAATACCCTCTCTCCTCCTCCTTCTCTGATTTTTCCAAGATCAGCTGATTTTCTTAAACACTGGTCTAAACTAATATTTTATATTTTTTTTACAACAAATTCAACAATTTCTAAGAATGTTTAGTAATCCACTATTACATCGAGTAATAGTTTAGAAGCGGCGTTTGGTAAGAATTGAGATAAGCTCGGGCATATTTCTGAAAATACTCTAGATTTTTTACATGTATAAAAATATAGACAAAACATGTTTAAAATAAGTGAATAACAAGTTTAATAAGTGATTTGTCAAAAATTTAATGTAAAAAATAAAAGTTTAAACATTAAATAAAATTTAAACCTTTTATTGTAGAACATATACTATAGGGTTCAATAAAAAATTATTATTTTGTTTAATAATATTTGAATAATTATTTTTTTTCTAATTTTAGTAAAATGTTAGCTAAAATCCCCATCCCTTACCAAACGCCGCTTTTTGGTAATAGTACAAATCATATTTATCAAAACATTAATAAAAATTCACATGTTTATTTTGAAAAAATTGTTTTTATATCAAACTTAAACAAATTTTATTTACAGATAATTTAAACTAAATACTACATATATTTTAAAAAAGAAAAATATTATTTAGCTATCTTTACTGTACATATACACCAATTTGCATTAACTGAACTTGCTTAATAATAAATTATTTTAAAAATTATATTTAAAATACTCTTATTTTTAACTTAGAAAAATTAACCAAAATAAATAGATAAAATGGCTACTTAACACTTGAATTATTTTTTAAATTAAACAAATTTAATGTTGAATTTTATGAAATTATTAATTTAAAAAATAAATGTTTTTAAGAGGATATAATAATTATAATAATTTTATGCCAAATAAGACAAACATAAAATATTACTTAATTTTATATTGCATAATATAGCTTATTATTAATATTATCATTAAATTAGAGAAAGCACTTTTAAATAATTTAAATTTTAATGAAAATAATAATTCAGTTTTAAAAAATTAGTTTTAAAAACTGACTTCTATATTGTTGGTGAATAAATATATTGATTTTTGTGTTAATTGAATAAAATTAGCCTAAATTAAAATTTTGTGTTTTATTAGTATTTTAAATATTTGTTAATGCATTCAAAATATTTTGCATTATATTTTAGTAGCATGAAGCGTGTATTATTTTATAGCATTTTGTTTACACCAACTTGTCGATTTTTTTTTGCTAGAATAGTAACAATGTTAAGTTAACTAGAGCATTAAATTATAAATTTTAAAAATCAATATTTAAAAAAAGTCTTTTGAACTATATAAATTGAATTTTGAGCCTAAATCAATTTATAATTTAAAGAATTTTCAATGTAATTTCTATGAAATAGTTTTGACATGGTGATGATTGAACGTTAAAGTAGATAATATATAAATAAAAAAATAATGTTCAATGTTTTTATAAAATATTGAACAATTTTAAAAATCAAATTTACTTTTAAACTCTAAAACTAAACACATATCTAGAGAGTATTTTATTTTATTTTTAAAAAGCTTACTTGTACAAAATTAGCAATTATTATTATATTTTAACAGTCGCATACTTGGCCTAAATAAGTGCTTAGTAACAAAATAGCTCTGTTGTTTTTTAATTTAAAATAATTTATTGTTAAAGAAAAGAAAAAAATCATTGTCTAGACTTGTTTTAACTGTCACTTTTATAGCTAAACATATCACAAAATGTACTGGAGCAATTAAAAAATAATGTAATTGATAGAGTTAAGTGTTTTTTCTGCTAAAAAATATTGCAGTCTAATTCTTAAATAATTTTATAAATTGAAAAATTGTTTAAATTATTATTTTAATAAATATTGTATTAATAACATGTCTAATGTTTTGCCATCATTAATTTAATCCTTACAAAGTAAAACATCATTATACATTTTAAAAGCTTGATTTAGTGATCTGTCTAAAATATTTGACTTACATAATTATATTTAAGTATTTTTGACATTAATAATTAATTGCTTCTTGTAGATATTTATTGATTTAAAAAAAGTTAATTTTAAAGATAATTATTTAATATTATTACTTTAATGTTATAGTTGTTTTAAAACATTAATTTAGTATAATATAAGCAGCAAGTTTGGTTTTCGGTGCAAAATAGCCATATCCTCTTAATTAGAACTTAACTTAAATCAGAGTTTTAAAATTTTAACTAGATAATTATATACTTAATCTTTCAATCTTTGAACTTATATCTATCATATATATTATGTTAAAAAAATAACATATTAACATATTTAAAATTTTTTATTTTCTATTTTGCACCTAATTTGCACCGAAAACCAAACTTGCTGAATATAAGTTATATAATATAACTTATATATTAATATATTGTTAATTTGTTGATATTTTATGCTAATGTTTATTCTGTTTACTAATTGACAAATGTAAATTTTTCTAAAATTAATTAAATTTTAACATTTATCATTAAATTTGATAAAAAAAGTATTTACCAGAATAAATTTTGATGTCAATGTCAGATTTACAAAAACTAAACAGCCAGATTAGTTTATTTACTTAAATAAACTTATATTTTCATCAACTCAAAATGTAGAGATAAAACATTTTTTGTATTAAATCTCTACTAACCGATAGTTTTTACATTTTAGTATTTCAAGTGTTTATATCTATTGAATCGAATTGAAGGTTTGGATTAATCTATAACTTAGTGAACAATTTTAATCAATTGGTATTCAATTATTATTCTTAATATTTCTTGTATTTTGTTGTCGATTCAACACTTTATTTGTTTACACAGTATTGGACGAGAAAAGGAAGCGATATATCAAAATCAATTGATAACCCGATTATTATAGCATAGACTAAATGTTTAAATGTCATCAATCATATCAATCATATGTATTAAATAATCTTTTGCACAAAACATTATTTTAATATATTTTTTCGACCTTTGTCTGCCTTTTTGTATTTCACAAATTATTTTTGCGATAAGTATTAAATGTTTCTCTAAATTGCTTTAGTTTAACAATTTTCAGTACATTTGCATTTACTTGTAGTGAAATGTTTTCAATAAATGTATTATTAAATATAATTTTAACAATAGTTATTATTTTGAATGTAATTCATAGTTCATATTGTACTATATGTCCGCCGGAATCACTCATTGAATGTGATTGCAATGCGACCACTAAAGAGATATCTTGTAGAGGATCTGACATTCGGTTGGACACAGTTTTCGACAAATTAACCGAATATCTGCCGGTCGGTCAGCGAGACTTTGACACGTTTTACCTCAATAGTAGATCAGTGACTAAATTGGATGCCAATCAATTCAAAGGCATCCGTTTTCGCACTGTATTCTTAGGCGGATCTAAGCTGACGGACATACATAAGGACGCCTTCTTCGGCACTCATCTTCATTTGAAAGAATTTTTCGCTTTTGCCACTAATTTATCGACAAATGCTAATACGGAATATGATTTATTTCAATCAATTAGTTTACTTCGAAACTTGGAAAGACTTGTCATATCTGGCAGTAATATACAAACAATTCCTGATAGGTATGCGCTATACAACTGCAGTATTATTACTGCTTTTATAATAAATTTTTGATTAATTAGTGCTATAATTCCTCATAATCTAAAAGTATAAAAGACAAACACTTTTAATTAGCAATGCTTTTAAGCCAACTTTGTCTCTATTTTTTATATTAAATAAATATTATTTAGTATATTTTATATACAGTATTTCATACATTTTTGATGTAATATTAATATAAATGAGAGTGAGAGTGAGTCTAACTTTCAAATGATTAATTGGTTGGGAATTGCATGCTATAAATGTTTATTTTCTCTAATATGATATTTTTGCTATACCTGTATAATTGATACACATTTTCATATTAATACAATATAAGATAAATGCCTTCTATAAACTGTCGGCGCTATTAAAAGAAAGATTTTGATCCCAAAAGACTAATTTAAATGAATTATTAATTCGCAACCATAAGAGCGTTCAAAGCGAGAAATTCGGATCAAATTCAGGAACATCTGACTGACATAGAACTAGGTTTAGGAGTTAGCGCCACAATCACATCGATCGGTTCGGAGTGTTTTGCTGATCTGCCGGCGCTCAGGACTCTAAGTCTGTCAAATCATCGAATTAATCGAATTTCGAGCAAAGCATTCAGTTTTGATAAGTTGTCGAATAAAACACTCAATATTGACTTAACCGGCAATTATTTGAATGACTCCAGTTTTGACATTGGAGCTTTTTCCGGCGCTAATAGGTATTGAGTTGATTGTTTGCTATTTCTCGATATAAACTTAATTTTTATACAATTTTTTATTTTTGTTTCATTGCCTATAGACCAGTAAAAATATATTTTGGTTTGAATGGCTGTAATAAAAACCTAACGTTTCTTAACCAAACAATATTCGAGCCCTTCCTGAATGAGAATTCCCTGAATAGCATAGATATCGGCCGTAATTGTGTTCATATGGAGTGCGACTGTCGTATGGATTGGATTCTAAACAGTGATTATGAACTTCGAGTAAAAAATCTGAAATGTAGTGACGGGTTGGCAATCAAAGACTCGAAAGACAGATGGAATGATAGATTCGCCAAATGTAGGTCAACTATACCACCAGAGCCTACTCTCAATACGAATTCATTAAAAACAAAAAATGCTTCCAATCATTCCCGAGCTCTGAATGTCGATGAGAATGAGTAAGTGTTTTATGGATTTATAGGAATTTCAATATATTTTATTTGTTTTTTTTTCAATACATTTATACGGAATTGTAATAAAAATGTTTTATTTATGTTAAGAAACAATGAACTCGAATACGATTACCAATACTATTACGAACCGAAAGACAATTTATGTTTGACTGACGAGTGTTTCGAAGTATCGACTGAAATGAAAAAGTATTTAAACAAATCACTGAACCCGTGCGACAACTTCTACGACTACGCCTGTGGCCGATGGGAAGACTCACATCTTCTCGAATATTTGGTGCAACTGTTGTCAAACGGTGGCGCAGAATATGATAACTTTGTGAAACTGCGGCAACAAATTGATACAAATTTGGATTTAATTCTATCCGAAACTATTGACAGCAATGAACTCAATGTCGTTAAGGAGACTATGAATATGTACCAGAAGTGCAAAGAAAGCGATGAATCAAATATCGATTCACTACTCGATATATTGCACTCATTGGGCGGTTGGCCTATGATTACGAACAGCACAGACATCGATGACGGCTACAAATGGCAAAACGCTTTGGTTTACATCTTCTCGTACATCAGAAATGATATTTTAGTGAATTTGGATTATGTTATAAATGAGAATTCAGTCAAACAACTCAAGTTAAGTGTCTATTCATTGCAATTCATTTATTTTAGGCAATTTAGAGTTAATGCATCAAGTCACTTTAATTAGACTACTCAGAAAACTACTTTTATAACTCAATGGCTTTTGCAAACACTTCTCGACAGACACAACATTAATTCAATCAAGAAACAAATTTTATTTGTTTATTAACAAAATTAGTCTTCAAGCAGTTATATCAAATTTTCTAATTTAATTGCCAAGTTAAAATTAGATAATTAGGCAATCATTTTATTTGCTTGCTAAAATTAAAATTTACTAAATATTTACGTGCTCTGAAATATTGGCAAAAATTTAAAACGTTAACTTTAATTTTTTAAAACTTTATAAGAATTGTAAAATTGAGAAAAAATAATTTAATAACAGAATCATTATTAGATTTTGTCGTTTTACCAGCATTTTTAACGCTATTCAGTCAATTAGATAATAAAACTACACAAAAAAATTATTGATTTTAAATTAAGCTATTATTCAGTTCCAGCAAAGAATGATAAGAAAACAATTATTGAATTTTGCTGTCAGTGCTATCTTATTGTGCCAAAAGCGCATACCTTTCCCTATTTTTTTTATTCAACATCCTATTCTTCTATTCTATTATCTTGTTTGTTGAAGTGAATAATGTTAACTCAATTTAAGTCTTTTCTTCTCTAAAACTTTTTGTAAAGAAAAAAATAATTAAAAGCAAACCCGAAAACCCAAACAGATCTCTCACTCGTCATTCATAATGTCGGCGTCAAAACTGGTTGACATCAATAGAAGGATTGTAATCAAAGACATCGCTGCGTATGCAAAATACATTCACGATTCGGCAGTTCTATTAGGCGCTCAACCCAGCGACCAGTTGGATAATACGACACTTAATTTTGCCTTAGACATAATAAAGTTTGAGTCTCAACTTGCTAAGGTATGTCTATGTCTGTCTGTCCTAATCATGCAGAATAAATGTTGACATGTATTCCGGCATCACTTCAACAATCGGCTCAATTCTTTAGATAAGCTAAAGAGCGAAACATTTTGATGATTACACACTTTTATATCAAAAGCAGTCATCTATTCATCTCTTAGGCATTGATATCCAGCGGCACTCAAATGCAATATTTTTCGCGACTTTTCTTTCTCTAAGACTTTCTAACATTTCGATTCTTAAAGAATTCTTTGCCTCTATTTATAGCCAGTATTTGGAGTGATGTCTCAGTTGATTGAAACAGTGGAACAAAATTCTTTCCGTTAACTCTTAATATGTTATAGATTTCAGATAAAAGCAATGGAAAGGAATTTCAAGTCGAGCGTCAACTCAAAACTTTGAAATGTTTAATACCAGAAGTCGATTGGTTAGACATATTCGCAAATGTGTTGCACAACCATAACATGAATGTCGAAGATTTCGGTCATATGAACGTCATATTGGATATGCATTATATGATTCGTCTGTCGCTGCTATTGCAGAAAACTAACCCGGTCACTATTGCTAACTACCTGGGCTGGCGAACAGTCGAGTCCTTGGGTTTTCTTATGGGAGGAAAACAGTTTTTAGGTTTAGTTCGCTTTTTATGAAATTGATAGCAATCTTAACGCCAGAGGATTCTAAAGAACAAATGCAAAAACAAAACAAAACAAAAAACAAAATGATTTATCAGTATTTGTATAGATCTTAGAGTTGAAAAACAAAAATCTGTTATAATTTACTTTGAGTTTGTTTTTCAAGAAAAGTCTCAGAATTAAGTAGTTTCACAATCGGATTGTGAAATACGAATATATGAAAAGCACTCAATTCTTGTCGGAAACAGATTTTTTGATAAAAAAAAACAACAAAACATATGTTTGTGTTGTTTAAAATCATAAAATAAAAATTCATATCTTTACGAATCTTCTAGTGTTTCCCAATAAAATATTCTTTTAAAAAACAAAATAATATTTATTCTTTTAGTCTTAAAGTTAGCGAACATTTGCTCAAAGATATTGTATTTCAGTTTTCTTCTCTAAGCTAGAGATACAACAAATTTTATATCAAATTATAGCAAAACTTTAAAAACCATTACTCTTGTCATTGATCCAGAATATCAGCAGACCTTTCATAACATTCAGTCGAATGAAAGGACAAAAATTTTATGGAAACAGTGTTTAAGTCCATTGAAAGAGCACTTGCCGTATGTGCTGACCCGGAAGTATGCAAAAACACATTTGACTCAATCGGATAGACTTCAGGTCTCGGAAATTGTTAAAACAGTTAAACAGTCGTTCATTGAATTGATTCGAGAGAAGGAATGGTTGGATCAAAAGACAGAATTTGTCACTAAAGTCGAAGCTATTAAAGATAATATAGGATATCCTGATTGGCTATTAGAGGACAACCACTTTCTGGCATACCATCAAAATCTGGTAATAAACTCGAATGAAGTGATTTCTTGGAAAAGAATTTAATTAAAAGCGTTTTTTATATTAGACGCTAACAAATAAGAGCAAAGAAAAAGAAGAATTTCCCAATTTTTTCATCAATTTATGGACAAATTCAATGAAACAATTCTTGTCGAGTGTCGGCAAACCAGTTAACAAGACGTATGATTGGGACCAATCGCCGCTATATGTCGGCGCCTCTTATGATATAATCGAAAATTTAATTAGTAAGACATCAAAAGACATTAATGCGAATCTCAGCTAAATATACGAAATAACTATAAAAATAATATAAAAATATTCTTTTCTTATAGCCATACCTATTGGTCTACTGCACCCACCGTTTTACGACAGCAAAAGACCGGCGTATGTCTCACATCAAACAAAACTAAACTAAATGCGAACTTAATAAAAACGAAATTTAATTAATATATCAATTGTGTCTTGCTGCGTTTGACTGAACAGATACATAAACTTTGGATCGATCGGGTCGTTTGTGGGGCACGAGATATCGCACGCCTCAATGCCCAGATATGACTCCGACGAGAAGCTCTTAGACCCGTGGAATGACTTCAATATCAAGCTCTTCCTATCAAAAGCCAAATGCTTTGTCGAACAATACAGCGCTTTCTTCGACCAGTCGAGTGATATGAATGTATGTCAAACACTAAACTCATTCTTTTCGGACATTTATTGCGAAATATCATTAATAATACATTCGTTTTGTTCGGATCATAAATAATGTCGAAATGAGAACTGAAATCAAATCAAATTAAAGAAATCGATTGAATATTTAATTGTCTTTTCTATCCATTAGTTGGATGGCATGAAGACCTTCGAAGAGGACATCGGAGATATTGCCGGACTTAAGGCCTCTTTCAATGCATTTAATAATTTAATTAAACAAAATCTGAATAAAGTCTACAATGATATCAAACTTTTGCCCAATTTTTCTCAACACACACCACAACAGCTATTCTTCCTTTCCTACGCACAGGTCAGTCACCATTAGATTAGTGTATTTGAGACCAAAAGAAAACAAAACTTTATTTCCAATATTGCACTTAAGAAATGGTGTCGATATATCACTCCAACTCAGGTCCGAATCAAGATCTTAAGAGGCGTTCACTCGCCCGAGAAATATAGAGTAAACGGCGCTCTTTCCAACTTCGATCAGTTCTCCAAGGCCTTCGACTGTCCCCTTGGCTCAAATATGAACCCGGAACAAAAATGTGAAATGTGGTAGATGATTGTTAAGATGTGTTCACTTTAAATTTTGATTCAAATTTGTACTCTTTTTCTAATCTTTCTTTTTTGAAATATAATAAATTAAATGATATAAAACTCTTTTTATATTTAATAAATGCGATTCTCGTTATTGACTTCAATGTTAAACCAAAGTCATAACAAAAGACATCGTTTTTTCAGCTTTTAATGTCTTTTCTATTCTTTATGTTCTTTTGTTTAGCATTTATGTCGTATTGATATCTCTAAATGCATTAAATAATTATGAATTGAACCAAATATTTATTTTCTTTTTAAATGATTTCTTTATAAAGTTTAATAGAAATTGTTTCGCATTTTTAGACTATTTGTGTTTTCTCTTCTTTATTTCAAAGATATAACACAAAAATTTCTCATTTCTGGTTCAGTGAATAAAAAATGGTTTGTTTGAGATGTTGTGTTCAAAACTTACAAAACATTTTTTTGCTCATAAATTGAAAAGAAAGTAGAAAGTGCATTCATAAGTGATAACACATTAAGTGTATATATATTATGTATAAATTTTTTCCCAACATTATATGCAACTAAAAGATTGATAGATAGCGAATGTTATGTTTGTGTTTGTACTGTATTTTATGACAAAAATCGTTTCTAACTCTAAAGGAATTTTCTAAAAATGATTGTAATGTAACGCAAAACCTAAACTCAAAGCCAACTAATGGTTTTCCAAATAAAATAATCGATCAAACAATTAGTTTTTAGAGACTCTATACTAAAACCATTTATCAAAAACGTTAAGCATATGTTTTAATTGTTGTTTTAATTCATTGGTTACTTTTCTCAGCATCATTACCACAATGTGTGCAATAAAGCGGAGAATAAACGGCAGAAAAAATTGCTTAAACTTTAGAAATGCAATCAAAAGATAAGAAACAAAAAAAAAGTTGAATTAAAAAATGTTTTCTAGTTGACTAAAATCAAATAACGATAAGAAGTTACACTTTTTATTGTTAAAGACGTGTATTTTCACACCAGAAATATGGTTTCGCATTGGATTGCCTTATATTGTGAAGTGATGTGCAGATGATATCCGCCGATGCGTTGCTATGTAACTGAAGTGCTTTCTCTCACTCTCTCACTCGTAGATCAATAAATTTTTTCCCAGTTTTTCGTTTTCGTTGAATACAATATCTTTTATATAAAGAAATTTCTAAATCATTTCAAAGCTTTTCAATTGATCTAAAGTGAAAAATATAAATTTTCTAAATAGAAACCTTATTTCTAAAAGTATCTGGCTTAGTGGTCAATGCGAATCGATACGGTATTATGCTTTATTTATACCGAAAACTCAGCTATCTAGTTGCTTTATCCATAAAACATCATCCAATGTATGCCATTTAATCAAACTTTGATTAAAAATGCAATAAATAATATAGAAATCAATATAATAGTGATTGACGAGATTTATTAGTTGCAATAAAATTTATGTTTTCAGTATTGAAAAAATATTAAAATTTAAACTAGATCAGAAAATTCTTTTGTCCAAACAATGGTTGTATAGGAATTGTGCTGCAATTCCTGGTTTTTGAGTCAAAATTCTAGTCAGAGAGTCTATGTCTCCGCACTGTATATACTGTGCGTTTGAATTGTAGAGTAGAGAGCGTTTCGATACCAAGAAGTTGTGAATCAAATGATTGAATTCTCGACAATTCAGGCACTGATTCTTAACCTAGAGTTTTAGCGCCATTTCATATCAATTTCTTTTTTTCCACAAACTAATTAATGTATAAAAAATTGTTTGTATTATAGTATTAAAATGTATATAAATTATAATAAAAGCAACGATATATTGTATGAATATATTGAATATCAAAATATTCTGTGAATACACTAAAGCGGAATGACTTCATTTCGATACCATTTGCTGCTGAGTCTCATTTGGAATATTATTTACCAATACTATGGACTTCCCGATGTTATACGAATCGGTAAGTAATTGATTATTTTTTCTGTGCAAACATCAAATTATTTTTTCTATTTGTTTCTTATCTTTTTTCATTATAAATATGAATTTGTTCTTGCTTGCTTGCATCAACTTTTTAATATTTTTTCTTCTGTTTTTGTTTGTTGTTTAACAAGCACATAAATATTTGTTTAGATAAATTTTAAATTGTCTGGGAAAATTTTTTATGCAATGTCAATATCATAATCGATTTCGAGGTTTTATGTCTTGAATAAAAGAGTAATTCGAAATTGATTTAATTTTTTTTCATTTTTATTGGGATTTCAAACTCAAATTTTGACTATTATTTTCAGATTATGTTTACATTAGTAATGATCCCAAGAGTCGAGACTTTCGATTCCCATTCGATAATTACATTTCGTGTTGACTCGAGTTTTGAAATTTGAAATTTAATCAAAATTACAATATTTTTTAATCAATCAAAAACTTATCACTGTATTTGAATTACACTAGTTAAAAAATCATCCATTACAATTTACAAGACTTTACAATAACAGCAATTATTTTAATATTTTGGTTTAAGAATTAAGCAAGCTTTATTTTTGTTATCTTTTCGGGAATAGTATTGTTTACATTTCAAGAAATTGTGAATTTTGAGCCCTTTTCTAGATTTCAATCTGAAAATTCATTCCGAGAATTGAAAATTGATTTCTCGATATGTGAGTCAACGCTAATATACTTTATATGTATTTAGGAAATAATGTGTGACAAACCACAAGTTACCAATTTGGGATTAAATTTATTGAATAAATTGCTATACTGAGTATATTTGCTATATATACTATACATTTATATTATAAAACAAAAAATTTAAAGTGATATTAACATTATATACAAATCTGTTTGCGTAACATTATGAATTTTATAATAGAAACTTTGCATATATTTGTGTGATCGCATAAATATGTAAATTGAAATAAATTTAATATTGAAGAAATTATTATCTAATATTATAAAAGAATCTAATATAAAAAAGAGATTTTATAAAGTAATCAAAATTTATAATTTGAAATCTTGTAATCATTAAAAATTATGTTTAAATATTTTAAGTGGGTAAACTTACTTCAGTTTAATTAATTATTTATTTAAATTAATTTTAAAATCAATATATATTTTATTGTATTCAAATTAGATAAATATTGTAATTATATTTTTATAAACCGGTATTAGTAATTAAAAATTAGATTTAAAAAATAATTTACACTATCTCTAAATAAATAAAAATAAGCATTGTCTTTAAATGGGTACTTTATAACATGTCACACAATATATTGGTCGATTTGATTCATAAATACAAAAATCGATTTTTTGGTTAAAATCAGCGTAAAGTCAAACACAAAACGCTTAAAATTGGTTCAAACATTCGGTGATATTTATATAAATTTGTATTCGATATTAAAATTATTATACTATATGTCATCATTTATACAGAATATTAAATTTGTTTTATCTTTAGAGAGAGAAAAAAAGGAAAATGTTATAACCTAAATATCTGGTACAAAATTTAAACATTTACGTTTAAGCATTAAAGTACACATTTTTAATAAACTTAATCACTTTAACTAATTTGGTATAATTTATTGATTAAAACATTTCATATATAAAGTTCAAGCATTTAGAAGCAAAGAAGATGATAAAAATTAAAGAATATATTAAATAGAATTAAAGGCAAACTAGTAGTGCATAGAAGAAGAATTTGTGCGCAATATTCCATTTATATTAAACGATCAAGAATCTAATTATGTTTATTTATTTGTTTAACGTTAAAATTAATGACTTGTTTGTCGACAAAAATTGCAAAAATCAATGAAATAAATGTAATAAATGACTCGAATTCGGGTTTGACTTCACAGGCGGTCTGTTCGGTGAAGATGAAGAGGAACAGGAAATGGTGTTTAGATTTGCGATCGAACGTATAAACGCCGACCCGACCATTCTGCCCAAGTCCACTTTGGTCGCTGAAGTCGAACGCATTGGCCGGGAAGACAGCTTTCACGCCGACAAAAAAGGTATGTTGCTAGTTTAGGATAATGTGAATGTGTTCATGTTTAATTACTTTCTTATAATTTTTACTAGTTAATTTAGTTTAAAAGATTATTTTAAAATTTTATAAAATAAATGACACATTTTAAAATTTAAAATTACAAATAAATATTACCTATAATTTAGCTATACCTATTAATCAAGCAAAAAAGGTAGCAAGGTTAATTTTGTATCTGGTCTGCTTAGAGGCAAACCGAGTGCACTGTTTGCCGTACTCTGCAATCAGTCGTCTATATAATGATGTCATAACTTAATTAGAAAATATAATGAAAGACCGAAAATGTTAGCAAATATTTCTCAAACCAACTGAATCATTAATATATGTCATTCTAATGTTTAAAATTTCATTTAATTTGTTTAATTCATAGGATTCTTGCGTTTAACAGTATTTAGTCTTAATTAAATTGCAATTTTAAAATTAATACAGTGTGCCAATTACACGTTAATAAACAATGTGGCACTGTAATAAGCTTACTGCATACCAAAGTAGTCTATTCTGTTGTTGTCTTTATAGCTTATTTTACGTTTAATTAATTTAATTATTATTTATAAATATTTGAACAACTATTTAAGCTTTTCATTAGTTATATAACTTTAATGAATAATATATACAGTATTACTAAAGCAGAGAAAATATGCAAAAAAGAAAAAAAGAATAAAATATTTAAAAGAAAAAACTCTCAAACTGTAAGTGAAAGCGAGAAGAAAAGCGGTGTTTCATAGAAGTGACATATTTTCGACTTCATTCATAAAATTAGTTTTATTAATGTTTAGACGTTTAGCCGCTTTTCTGGTTATTCTAGTAATAGTGAATAAAGCAATTAATCTTTGGCCACATTTTGTCACAACAGTCTGCGGTCTTCTTCGCAGTGGAGTCGTCGCTATATTTGATCCAATCGAGGGCTCGATTTCAAGACACGTGCAATCTATCTGTGATGCGATGGACATTCCTCATGTGGTCACCCGATGGGACTTTCAGGCCCAGAAGGACGGACTTTCGATTAATTTGTATCCCCGGCCATCTGTGCTGGCGAAGGCTTACGTCGATCTCGTGAAGGCCTGGAATTGGAACAAATTTGTCATTTTATATGAGGATAATGAAGGTATGGCCCAATTTAATTAAAATTGATTTATATATTTAATCTAAAAAAAATATTTCAAAAGCATTAAAAAGCAATTTTTTGTCAAATTAATCGAAATATTTATGAATCAATTGATAAAATTTAATGTTTTTATTATCACTTCTGTATTCTTAAACCGTTGAATAAAAAGTGATTTTATTTGATCTGAAACTAAAGCCAAAAAAGTAATGTTAGAAATGTTCAGATCTTCTGCTCTTTTCTCTAAATCATTGAATCATAGCTTAAGTCAAACAATAAGTTTCGGTTCAAAACCAAAACATATTTTGATGTTTTCGATGCCTCAGGTTTTGCGGAGTTTTGATCGAAAAATAATAGAATATAAAGAAAAGAAATTCAGACATGAATGCAGTCATTGAATGCGAGAATGAGAATCAGTTTTATTATTCTGGAGATGGATCGAGAATCTAGTCCTGGCTTTTAGATTGCGCTTTAATATAGCCAAGGCTTGAGTTACAACATATTGTGATACACTCTGTATAACGCATGCATTTGCCGTTCACTTCATTAAAAATTCATTCTTGCTACTATTGCCACTATTGCCAGTACAGTATTGCATGTACAATATAGCTAGTATTGCTTGTACTGCTTGTACAGCTTCTTCTATAGCTGCTATATCAGCTACAATATATCAACGAAGCTTTTAATACATTAGACAATATGTGTAACTTTAGTTAGAATTGCATTAATTTTCGATGTTTTGCGAAAACCTCTGTATTAACAGTTATTATCATTCCGTAACTGATTTCTAAGCCGTAAATTCAACGCAAAATTGTTTTATCTCTTCAACCATTAATTGAAAGCGAGTGCAAACAAAATGAGAACTAAAAAACATCAAAATTGAAAGCGAATGGAAGCGAAAAAACTAATTGAATTTATTTACCCATTCAATGATTATTTAAAGGCATTGTTAGACTTCAAGATTTTTTCAAAGAAGCGCAGCAAAGGAACTGGAAAATCAAATTATATCAATTTCAACCGGGAATACCATATCGCGACACTTTTTGGAAAATTAAACAAGACTTTGAATACAATATCGTCTTAGACGTTAAAAAGGATAATTTGTATAATGTTCTCAAACAAGTAATTTATCTCTTTCTGGCTCTCGATTACGCCTAAAGTTTAATATATATTTAGTTTTTTAAACAATGTTTCTCTCATTAATCAAAGGCACAACAGGTCGGCTTCATGACTGAACTGCATAGCTATTTGATTACATTACTGGTAAACTAACTAACTAGCTAACTATTATTATTATTATTATTATTATTGTTGTTGTTGTTGTTGTTGTTTTTGTTATTAGTATTAATTAGTTTCACCTTGCTCATTAAATCATAAAAACGACTGAATTCGTCTTTTCAATTTATATATTCCCCAAATAGCAATCGACTTAGAAATTTGGTGGTTATACTAGAACTGGGGGTAAAAGCAATTCATATTCTTTTAGCACTTATTTCAATTCGGGTTTTAATTGAAATTTTAGAGAAACCGAAAGTTTAGTTGAGTTAAGGATTTGTAGCCTATTATCGATTTTAGAGCGTTTATCCTGTTTATCCTAATAGAAAATTTAAGTCATGTTTTTCACTAAACTTTTCTTTCCTTTGCCTGAAATTTGACTTCAAAAAAGAAAATAAAAATAAAATTTTCTAATAAAAGCCCAAATGTAATGTAACTCTATTTGTTCGCATTATTCAGGGAAACTAGTAGAGATAGACAACAAAATATATATATTTTTTATACACTTCAGACATGTTTTCAATCATAATATCTAGTCTCTTTTTTAAAATAATATTCCCTTCAGTGTTAGCTCAGTTCTCTATTTTCTCTAATCTATTCACAAAAAGAAAGAGAAAACTATAGAAACAAAACAAAAGATATTTTATAAAAATATTAAATCAAAATGTTTTTAGCCTGTCAACCTCTACAGCAGATAGCAGTCATTGTCTAAGCCAAACCAATCTGAACAAGTTTGTGCTCTATTAAGTACAATTGAAATGTGTATATAAGTGCACATAGACTGTAGAGTGTGTAGAGTGTGTATAGTGTGCAGACTGTGTAGAGAATGTGTACTTAATTTATTGGCAGGACTTGCATACAATCGATTTGGAGGACTTCAGATTTGGAAAGACTAAAATCTCATCATTTCGTGTCGTTGACTCTTCAAGCCTTGAATTACAGAGTCTTTTGGATGAATGGACTTTATTGTCGTCTCGTTTAGGGGTTAGAAATAGGAGAGCGCCGGAAGGTATTACGGTATGGATTCGTCACTACTCTAACCGTATATTGGATACAAATTGAGAATAAAATACTAAAGTTTTGTATAAATTGTTGAATTGAAACAAAAATATAGACCGAATCAGCGCTTATCTACGATGGAGTGAAGTTGTTGGCCACTGCTATCCAAGACTTAGATCAGAGCCAAACCGTCGAAATACAGTCGATTTCGTGTGAATCGGGCACTCCATGGGAAAAGGGCAGTTCCTTGATCAATTATATGAGACCTGTAATTATTAACATTACTTAATTGGCTATTTGTTTGCAATTAATTATTAATTTGTTTTTTATTGCTTTAATTGTATTACTTGTCGTTTTCAAATATAATTAAAACTGATCTAAACTAGTTAGCTTAGAAAATATATTACTCTTAATTAATAAATAACTAATTATTTTTAGTATAAAGAGGATAAATAAATTGAACTAACTTAAATAATTGCAATTTTAATTAGATTTATTCAGATTAATTTGTTTTGAAGCAAAATCTAACTTAAATTTTATATTAACTTTGAGTTAATTACTAAATAAAATCGAAAAAGTTATTTTATATGTGTTCACCTTGGAAATTTCCAGAATATAATCAATGAATACATTTTGATATATATTTGCGATTGAGTTATATAAAGAATTTTATCCTAATTTGCCCTCAGATCACATTTCGTGGTATAACAGGTCTCGTGGGCTTCGATCAGTCCGGCTTCAGATCGAGTGTTACATTGGATGTGATGACCATCGATGATCAGGGTCTCCAGAAAGTAATTTAGTTTTTTCTTGCTACATTTAATTTATTAGACAAAGCACTAAAAATATTTATTTTATGTCTTATTTTAACATTAATTTTAATGCAAGAAATTAGAAAAAGCTTTAATTAACTTCATATCTCGAGTGTAATTAATTTAATGTTGAGTAATCATACAGTGATTGCCACATATAGTATACGTTTGCATAACATATAAATGCCATTTTTGAATAGATTTTTGTTTAATTTTTATTAATTAAGCAAGCACATTATGCTTTGCAAAAAACGGAATTAATTAAAACATTAATTAAAATAAAACATTAGAATTAATTTAATAATTTGCTTTAAAAATTTATTTGATAAAATTATAATTTTTAAATTTGTTCCAAGATAGTTTAATTATGATTAACGCAGTAAATTGCTAATCAGAGTGTGTCTTATATTTTATTCTCAAATTTAATTTAAAAAGTTTTGACATTAAACTTATGCAAAATTTAATTTTGTAAACAATTAAATATATTTAAAAAAAATAAAAACTGTCAAGAATTTAGAACAGGGATCGAGAAGGTTGGCCGATTCAGGGAAGTGATCAAGAAGGGATTTTTTTTTTAAATTTTGGCCAAAAATCTATTTATTTATGATGAAATTTTAACTAATTTAACTAGATTTAAAGCGGATTTAGCACCAATTTAGGGCAAATTTTTTAATTTTGCTCAAAACCCCCAAAATATTTGCCGGTTGTAGAAGGCGGCCGGCAAAAGTCGAAGGGGTACCTTTCCACTAGCCAAATGCTGGGGGGGGGGGGGAATAAATGCTAAATTTTAAAATAAGGGTGTTTTTGGCTAATCCCTTTCCACGATCCCTGATTTAGAACAAAGATTGAGAAGATTCAGCGATTTAGAGCTGGATTAATTGGTAAATTTTTATAAATGCTTAACTTACATAATAAAATTATTTAATTATGTTTGTAATTTAACTCGATTTAACTGGATTTAGACGAATTTAAACTAGATTTATTTTATTTAACTGAATTCAACCCTTATCTAGCACAAACCACCAAAGGTGACCGTTTCTGAAGGGAGCAATTCTTTACCCCTAACCATAAACATAGCGATAAATGTGAATTTTCAAAATTATAATCAATTTTTTTAAATCTCTGCTTTAGAATAACCATTTTATTCAAATACTCCTATAGAGCAAAAATCGAGCAAAGTAACATAAAAACGTACACGAGTATATCCTAACTCAAAAAATAAATTCACATGACAATTTATACAAAAGTTTTATTACTTATTTACTAGTAAAAATAATTAATCATAAAAGTTTATATTTTGTTATAACTATTTTGCTTAACTTTATTTAATTAATTTAATTTAATATTACATATATTTTTTACTAAAAATTACTTACAAATAGAGTAGGGCCTATCTCAAAGTTTGAAAGAGTTAATTAACATTTTATACCATTTGCTAAGAATATAAAAACAATATATCTGCAATGTTTCTACTGGTGGCCACCGGTAGACATTGCAGATATATTGTTTTTGTATGCATAGCAAATGGTATAAAAGTTAACAAATAATTTGATTTCTTATTTTTTGACTGTCTCTGCTTTAATAAGATATTATTATTAAAGTTTAAATAATTAATAAGTTTTAAAAAAATAAACTGCAAAATGAGTTTTGAATTTATATATTATTTGAAATGTGAAGTAATTTGCAAATATTTAAAAAATTTATATCTAAATTGATTTGAGTTAAGATATGTTCCGGAAATAGTTTTTTAGTTTTACTCGAATTAAAGACTTTTTGATTATAATTAAATAACTGCCGGTAATTATAAATTATACCACTCTACATTAAATTTTATATAATAATTAATGTTTGCTTGTAGATTTTCTTAAATTTGAAATAACTTATTTTACAATAATTATTATTATATTATTTATATTAAATTAAATTAAATTAATTTATTAGATTGGAATTTGGTCAGAAGACAGCAAATTAGAAAACAGTTTAAATATTAGCAAAGACTGGATCAACCACTACGCGGCCCTTACTCTACAGAACACCACTCTTATCATAACCACAGTCCTCAACGACCCCTACACTATGGTTAAGGAGTCCTCATTTAAAAGGACTGGTAATGACCAGTTCGAGGGATACGCCATTGATTTGATACAAGAATTGTCGAAATTATTGCATTTTAAGTATGAGTTTCGGTTAGTCAAAGATGGAAAGTATGGAAGGCCGGACCCCAATGGCACCTGGAATGGTAGGGTGGCTGCAATTGATTCAAATTTTTATAAATTGTTTTTAAAAAATGCTTTTAATTAAAATATTAATTGATTTCAAATAGGAATGATTGGGGAACTGATCAGAGGTGAGGCCGACATAGCAGTGGCGGATCTGACCATTACATCGAAACGCGAAGAAGCGGTCGATTTCACCCATCCTTTTATGAACACAGGAATCAGTATTTTATTCAAAAAGCCAACCAAGAAAGTGACCTCGCTCTTCTCATTCCTCTCCCCCTTTTCCAATATCGTGTGGCTCTATGTTGTCGGCGCTTATATAGGGGTGTCGTCTATGCTCTTCATAGTGGGCCGACTCTCGCCATACGAGTGGGAAAACCCTCACCCGTGCAGGAAAGACCATCAGGTGCTCGAGAATGGCTTCAGTCTTTCAAATAGCTTCTGGTTTACAATTGGCTCTCTTATGCAACAGGTATGCACCAGCTCTAGCATTAGCACTGGCACTGACACCGGCATTTGTCTCTGTCATGGCTTACAATTTAATTCTTTATCGAATTTAGTTTTGTTTTATAAAATATTAAAAACACAAAAATTTCAAATTTCACTTCGAAAGGGAAGTGATTTAGCGCCGAAAGCGATGTCGACGCGAACTATAGCCGGCATTTGGTACTTCTTCACACTTATAATGATCGCCAGCTATACCGCAAATTTGGCCGCATTTCTAACTGTTGAGAAAATTGTGTATCCGATCGAGAATGCGGAGGGACTCGCCTCTCAGGTTCGCTCAATCGACTAATTTGTTTGGAAAATAAAAATAAAAGTAATCGAAATTTGCTCAAAACAGGACCGAATCAAATACGGATGTCTGGCCTCGGGTTCGACCGCTTCGTTCTTCTCTGAATCGAATATAACAACATATAAGCGAATGTGGAAATTCATGTCCTCTACTGATGGCGTTCTCATGTCTTCCAACTCGAAGGGGAAGGAAGCGGTCGAGAGAGGGGACGGGAAATACAGTTTTCTTATGTATAGCTAAATATTTTTGATTATTATTAATAACTTTAAGCTTAATATTGGTTTAATTATAGGGAAAGCGCTTCCATTGAGTATACGGTCGAACGGAACTGCAATTTGACTCAAATCGGAGGTCTTCTCGACAGTAAGGGCTATGGAATCGCTACTCGAAAAGGTGTGACTCAGGAGTGTTGTAATTGAATTGATTCGAAGAGTGTTTCGAATGGGTTTAATGTGTTTTTGTATGTATTGTATGTTAGACTCGATATACCGAATGCCTTTATCGCAGGCAATCCTTCAGCTGCAGGAAAGCGGATCCCTTCTGATCCTGAAGGAGCGATGGTGGAAGCAGAAGAAGGGCGGTGGCCAGTGCATGGATGACCAGAAGAAGGGATCCGGTTCTGTCACTCCGCTCAAGATTGATAACGTCGGCGGAGTGTTTGTGGTATGACTTCGGCGTCAATTGATTTTAATTATTTATTTTTTGATTGATTTGAATCCTATTTTGACGAAATAGTTAACCAAATAATTTAAATTTGAATTTATTTGATTAGGTATTACTCGGAGGCCTATCTTTCTCTTTGTTTGTTGCAAGTAAGTCGTTATTTTCAAATAAGTTTATCAGGCAAGGTTAAGTATCATGTACAAAGCATGATTGGTAGTATTGTTTTTATATAAATAATTCATTTAATTCTAATATTACAGTTCAATGGAACTTGTTACAAAGATAAAAACTAGTGACTTTTTTAAAGTACATTTTTTGCTTTTTAAAAAATAATAGTAATCTCTTTTTGTGGATACTTTTGCCAATTAGATAAGAATTGATTTTAAAAGTACTTTAGTTTAATATTTTATTTTTTGTTGTGTATAAAAACATTAACTTTTTAATACATTTTTGTGTATCAAAACATCTTATTGATAAAATGTTTGAAATATACGTAATAAGTTGGTTTTTATATTTAGCAAAGATACATTTCGTTAGTAAATGATATGTGAATTTAATTTTAACTTATTCTAGCAAAAATTTTAATTGTAAACTAAAATTTATATATCTAATTTTTGCTAAATTTAAATTTATTGACAAAAATATTAGCTTAAATTAATTCAAACAAGTTGTTTAAAATATAAATAACTTTAACTTTTAGTTTAAAATAAAACCAATTTTTTTTTAATAAACAGTACATATTATTTTTTAAATTAACTGGTTGAAATCTCATCAGAAATTTATTTAATGAAAATATAAGCTTGTAATTTTGTCTATTAAAGCCATGCGGGGGAGAATAAGAGATTTTTTATACTTAAGTTAATTAAATATGATTTCTAGAATGAAGACTAAAAATTGTGCTAACATTTGCATTCTATGCAGTCTTTTAATAGAAAAGGTAATAATATAATATTTGCAGATTTACAGAACAATTGTAGACTTATTTATTGTTAGCAAACCTTTGTTTAACTGTTAGTTATTTTAATTAAAAGTTCTCATATCTATATTAAACCTATAATCTGTATGGGAAACAAGAATAATCTAACCGTATGTTTGTACAAACGTTTCATATTAAATTAGATTAAATTCAGCCAGCATACACTTTTAAATTGTAGCTTGTAACTTAAGACCAGAGATTGAGAAGGGGGATCAGTCAACTCCTCTAATTTTGAAAATTTGGATTTACCCCCCCCCCCTAGCATTTGGTTTGCGAAAAGGTATCCCCCTCGACTTCTTTGCGGCCGGAAAATATTTTGGGATTTTTTCTATCAAAATTAGAAAAATTTCCCTAAATTAGTGCTAAATCCGATTTAAATTTGGTTAAATTAACTAAGTTTAGTTTAAATCCAGTTAAATTGGGAGAAATTTCATCATAAATATATGGGTTTTTTGAGCGTTTTTGGAAAAATCCCTCCCCTGATCCCCCCCCCCTGAATCAGCCGACCTTCTCGATTCCTGGTTTTATCCTTTTTTCATTTTTATTCCTTATTGTCTAAAACCAAAAGCTATTTATTATAGAAGCAATGTTAAACAGTTCCAATATTATCAAGTTAATTTTTGTCAACTTTCCACTTTTATATTCTTTAGTAGTCTTGGGCAAATTTTAAAATTAGCTGGTTAAGTTTAGTTATATTTCTATAAGCTAGTTTTTTTTAATCTTGTTAATATTAGAAGAGTTATACACAGCAATCATTTTAAATTAAAGATATTTTTATTCCAAAACTTGAAATCCAAACAAATATTCTTAATAACAATAAGTATAACTAATAAATTGTTATAATTTGATTGATTTGATTATAAATTAGTGACAAAAGATTATTAATTCAAAACAATTAGAGAAAACAATTGAATGCAAATTGAATTTAAATCCAATTGAATGTAAATTGTTTTGATTACTACTCTCTCTATTTTTTTTATTAATTGTAATATTATATATGAAAAACAATCAAGTTTATTTGCAAACGTAATGGATTGACTTATTACGCGTGAATCCCGATTTACCTTTTGTTCACATGTAATACAATCTATAGACTAAAACCATTTATATATATCAATAGAAAATTTGGTTCAATTTTGTCAAATTAAACTTACAATCAAAACATTAAACAAATAAAGTTTTGAAAATTAACAATAACATTAGAAATGTTTTGCATTTTAAATCTAGTAATTGATTTGATTAATAAATATAATATTAATCTTAATTTTATTTTTAATTAAATATTTTTATTAATTTTTTAAATTTATTATTTTCAAATGAAAATATTTCAAAATGTTCTTGTCACATTCATCTTATAACTAATATTTAAACATTTATTTTAGTTTTGGAGTTTATGTGGAAAGCGAGAAACTTTACTATTGATCAGGTATAATTCTATAAGATTTATCAAGTTATTGTTTAAATAAATTAATAAAATTTTATATTTAGGACACTATATGTGAAGAGATGTTAAGTGATCTTAAATTCGCGTTTTCGTGTCAGAGCTCATCGAAGTCGACAAAACACAGGATTGGATACAAAGACAGCGAAAAGAGTGGTCTTCCGCCACAATTAGGTCCGCATTTTTCTACTATTTATTAATTCTAATCAGACTTTACAGCAATAATTGCGATTAATAAGATTAATAACAATCAAATCATTTATTGGTTTTTTCGATTCATTTCTTACTAATAAAATCTCATTTTATTTTGTAATTAATTGCAATTTTAAAACAAAATTTTAGTTTTAATGCAATTTTCTGTAAAATAACTGTAAAACCCAAACCCAAACCTAAAAACAAAATAATTAAATAATTGGATTATAAAAACAGTTAAAACTATATTTGAAAATAAATACTTACCGTAATTATTAAAACACTTATGTTTAATAAAATTGTTATTTAAGAAAATTCGTTTGATTTTTGTAAAATATCCTAATTTTTCAGACAATTGATCATTAATTACAATAGAATATACTGTTTATTAAAATGTATTTAAAATTCTTTTCCATTTAATAAAAGATAATTTATTTATAAAATTTAAACAAATGATACCATTATTAGTCAACAAAAAAAGATTGATATCTAAACAGAAATTTTAAGAATATACAGATCTGTAGTTAATTGCTCCACAAAAACAAATTAAATTTATTGAATAATTAATGAGAAATCCATTAAAATTTGTTAAAATTATTTGATTTTTATTAAACGCTTTGTACAGTTAAGTCAATTATTTTGTTTAATAATTAATTCAAATAAAACTATAAATATAATAATTAAACTGTTTTTTCTATTGTAAAACACTAATGCAAACAATTAATTAATTAATGTCTAATACAGTTAAGCAATTATTTATTGAGAAATTAGATGCGATTTTTTGACAGAGTTTTCCTGAATTTATTTAACAAATTAGCTTGCTTAAACAGTAATCACCACTCCTTTAGTCAAATTGTTTGTGAAAAATATTGGAATTTTGCCAAAATTTTAATGATATGTTTGAAAAATATATTATTTGTAATGAATTTTAACAAATGATTTAAACAATATTTAAATTTTTGATGAGAAGAGAAACGAAGTTTCGCTAATTATTTGAGATTTCTTATGCGATTGACAAACAAACTTGAATTTAAACAAATGTTAAAATTAAACTTTTAATACAATTAAAAAATAACTAAAAACTTTAAATAAATTTTAGCCAAAGTTAATAAAATGTTAGTTAGTGTGCGTATCTATTAATCTTGAATAAATACAGCAAGTTGAAAGGCAATTAATTTGTAAATATTACCTTGGCACAAAGTATAAGGTTTGTTTTTGTATATGATTTTTAGTACTATTAATAGATACTTACATGTTTATTCTAGTTTCTATATTTTAATGTGTTTTGTTGCTAAAATTTATTCGTAAAAATTTTAATATATTTTTAAGTCAATTTGCAAAAAATGTTTAAATATAAAATAAAACAAAAGATTAAATTTTGGCATGTTATTGAAAATTATTGTTAAAATTTAAAAAGTTATTGTAAAAGAAAATTATTGATATTTTTAATTTATTTTTTTGTTGTTTTTTAATTTTTTTATATTTAAATTTAATTATCAAACATTTATCTTTTTAGCTTGTCAGAAACATTTAAACAAAATTATAATTAAGTTAACATAAATAACCAGCAAGCGTAAATATTTAATATACAGTAGTTTTAAAATTAAGATTTATTTTATTTAATAAAAGATTTTCAAAAACTTTTTCTACAGAGAAGATGATTACTGTTTAATATTTTATGTTTTAATAAAAACAAAAATTTGTTTAAAACGTTTATTTAATAATTGTATTAATAATAAATAACTTCAATAATGTATTCTGTTTTGTGAACAACGGATTCCGGAATTAAAAACACAAAAACCTTTTATACAATATAAACAACTTAAATATAAGTTAATAATTTAAGCATGTTAATAATTAACTGTAAAACAACACTTTAAATTAACTACTGCTTCATTAATTTAATCTTGATATAAAATTTTTAGTACTAGTATATTTTTTGTTCAATGAATAAATCCAATTATATAACAATTTTTTATTACATATCACCACTCAATGAATACCGTTGAATGACGCCGAGGTCAAATTTATTGCTATTTTATTAACAATCTTCTTTTTTTTAAATTAATTTTTTATTATTGATGTCTAACTATACAATTGTATTATTATTTTTGTGATTTTTTTAAATCAAGAATTTTGTTCACAAACTATGCGTTCATTAGTCTCTTCGTAGTTTGAAAACTGTTTATTAGAATTAAAATTCAATTACAGTTTAATTCAATTATTATTATTATTATTTTGATTTAATTTATTTCTCACTATAGCTCTTCTGATCAACAAATTTTATGGCACTTAAAAACTTTTTTATAACTTGTCTTTATTTTTATGTTTTTTTTCTGTTTTTGATGAAAAGTTTGCTGAAAAATGTATTTCGGATTCAAATGCATTGAATGCACACAAAACACAACTGTTTTAGTAATGAATTTAATGTTTGAAACAAAATAATAATAATAATGAACAAAAAATTAAATACAAGCTTAAGCAATGGCTTTCAATCAATTCACTCAGTTTTTTGCGTTTTGGTTCAATCGAATAAATTATGAAATTTTTTACTAAAAATTGTCTTTAAATCAAAAAACTTATTCGAAATATTCGTTAAGAACTCATTGTTTTTTCGCAATAAAACAGTAGATATTCGTTGAGTTAATGATTCGGTTCTTTCATTTAGTCTCAGACCATATCCGAAGCAAAATTTCTTTTCTAATATAGAGAACATTTATTTCTTCCGTTTTGTTCTCTCGAACTGTTCCAACCATTGGAATCATTCTTCTCGAGAATATTCGAGAGATTGTATTCAAAGAACAAATGCATAAATCATTGATAGACCGACTAATAGGCAATCGCTTAAAAAAATAAATTAACGGTTTATTGAGTTGAAGGGCAGACAAGAGATGAGATGAGCGGTTAGGCTAAGAATGAGGTGAATGTCTATAATGTAGTTGTTGTTGATGTTGCCGGTGCTGATGGTTATGACACTCTCCACAGTCGAAATGGAGTGGCGACGACGTCTTCCTCGATTCAATCATTTGCATAATGCCGTTCTCCTGGGGTATCATCTCCATGGCTGAGGGCACGTATGTGGAACCCGGGGCTATGCATTTGGAGCACTGGCGCCGCAGCGCCGGCCGCTGTCTCGGCGCCCGACACTTCACCGCAAACCTAAGCTCGTCCGCCATTTCCGAACACAACGATTGCTGGTTTGAGCAAAAGATAAAGTTCTGTTCATTCATTAAAATTGTTTCGATTTTTACCATGCACGTTTATAGTTTTTAAATATTTTTGATAAGTAAATTTAATTAAGTAAACTTTAAATATAACAAGTAAAAAATTTAAAAATTATAATCACAAATATTTTATTGGTTAAATATTTACTGAAATTTGTTTATTTTTGCCTAAACTTTGTGTTAATATCTATCAAAATCTATTGCATTCAAACACGAGTTTCCATTAAATAAATTACTATTTTAGTCAAACATTAGTTTTAGCGATAAACTGATTTGGATTACATTAGAGCAACAAAATAATAATTAGCTATATTTTGTGCCAATATATTGCAAACGAGCAAAAAATAAAGTGGTTAAACTAATTAAAATTTTAACAATTGATTAATATATTGATATAAAACTAAATTTGCAAAATTTCTAAAGAATATTATAATAATTGTCTATTAAGAGCAATAAATTTCATCTTTTGGCAAATATTAAGTCATATTTAAACAAATGCTTTATTTTAGAACTATAGATATTCAGATAAATTGACAAAGTTTAAACAATTAACCAGGATAATTTTTGCTCTTTTATGACATTATATATATTTGATGCAATCGACACATCATTGTTAACTAGTCAATTCATATTTAAATTAAAGTATCTTAACTTATTAAAACAGTACTTTAATAAAGTATAACAAATTATTTTTGATTATAACTGCAAATATCTTCTTATACATTTAAGTTTAATAGAATATTTTATTATTTTAATTAAATATAACAGTTTCAAAATCCCCTTGGCCAAATTTGTAAACCATTTCAGTCAAAGAACTAAATATCAAAACATATTTTTCCACTTAATTCTTGGTTCTCAAGTCAGACATTAATATAGGAAATGGTTGTAATTAAATGAATTACATATTGTGTACAGTATTTGCGATTCACTCAATCTTCGCCAAAACACAAATCATTTGTATAGATATATAGGGATATACAGTATAGGGAACGTAAATGACTATTAAAGCCAACATTACAATACAAAAAGTTTTGAAAATGAGATTCCTTTCTCTAAACGACACTTTACTTAAAGATTTGACGTTATTTTCCGTTTCATTTTTCATCGACAATAGACGACTGCATTTTGCAACTGATTTTGTCTTATTTTCGATTCATTATTATCTCAAATAGATGTTCAAAAAAACAATAGGAATTTTCGGTTTTCTTATGGCGTTTCACCCTGGGGATATTTCTAACCAATAATGCAGTAAAATATATAAAAATCTGATGGCTAAATTTATCTATCAAAAAAAGTAATATCAGATGGCGCAAAGTAAACATTAAAGTAATTATTTTACTTTGCATTTCGCATTATTAAATTGTAAAAACTAACTTGCTAAATTATTTTATGTTAAAAACAAAAAGAAATTTATCTTGCATAATCTCTAATTTAAATAATATTGACTAAAATAATTTTAAAATAAAACAATTTTTTGCATGCAAAAATAAACAAGAAAAAACAAAATATTAAACTTAATACTTAATATTTCTACGAATATTCAAACAATTTATTAATTTATGCATTCATTTTGAGTTAACAGTCGAACAAATTTATATAAAAGCGAATTAATGTTTAATAAAAGTATATTTTAACTCATGTCCCGAAAAATGCTAATAAGCATTGAATCAAAAATTAGCTCAATTTGAAACTTATGTTTAATCTCTTGTTTTTTCCCTAATTTTGTCAAACATTAAATTCAAACAAAATTTTCGATAAACGCATGAATACGTCTGAATATAGATATTAAAACATTAATTCATTAAATAATGATGTTTTTGAAAAATAAATTTACTTTTAGACTATGCTATACATTGGCTGAAAAATTGCATTTCGTTTTGTATAAATATAAGCAAACATTTAGACATCTATTGATAGCAACTGTAATAGATATATCAATTCTAATTGAATTAGTTTCTAAACTAATGTTTTTCCAAACATTAGATATGTTATGGTTTAGAAGTTTTAAGATTAATGTTTTTAAAAAGTTTACTAACTTTTCCACTATTTTCTTAATTCAATTCAAAGTATATAAACAAAAAATGAATTATTTTCGACATAGGATTTGATTTGAACTTTCCAGTCAAGACTTACCCACTATTTGATTAAATTTCTATAAGACTATTAAGTTTTAAAAATTGAGTTATTTCCTACAAAAAATTGCTGGCATTGGCTAAATTGATTTTAGTTAAAAATAAAAAATTGTTTATCTTTTGTACAATAATTTTGGTTTAAATTTAAAAAATCAGTTCAAAGTAGTGGTCTTTTCGAAAGTAATAATCAAAGATTAAAGTCAGCCATTACTGACTGATGGAATGGTTTTATCTCTTAATTCTATAAAAATATGAAATAAACCTCAAATCGATTGCAGTAATCAAGTTACCCGATGCTATGGCTATGGCTATTGCACATACGCTTCAACATCAATACATGTATTGAAACAGTTTTGTAATTAAAAATTTTAGCCAATACTGTATAGCAAAAAGAAAATAATAAATTCACTTAAGCCTTACTAAATAATTATGAATTCTAAACAACAAAAAAGTTTTTAAACTAAATAAAATATCCAAGCTAACTAATACTATAATGTAAGCTAGTATTTGAAAACTTAATTTAATTGAAACTTATACATTTATTAAAGTTGAAATTATTCTAAAAGTCAACGCTAATGTGTAAATATTATAAAATGTATTTAAATTTAATATTAATAACTTAAATATCAAAAACTGCACCTGCTACTATTAATATTCGTTTAGCTTTAAATGTCGAATGCTTAAGATTAGATTTTTGTAATAAAATTAAATAAGTCAAGTGTATATTTTGCATATAAATAGTTACAAGTTTAAAGTTAGCCAATTATTCAAAATTTCTAAAAGTTAGCATGCACTGTTTTTATTAATAGTATGCAACCTTTATGTACTATATTTTATAAATTTAATTATTTAATAAACATTAAATTTTATGCTGTTATAAAATATTAAAAATATATTTCAAAAATATTCTCTATAAATGGCCAATATTTAAATCAAATATAAATAAAATTAACAATCTAATTTAAATAACCAAAATAGATAGCATTGCTTACCCTTTGATTTTGTGCATTCTTTTTGGAATTGACGCAAAACTCAATAATTGCAGTCAGAATCGCGACAACTAGTCCTCCAAGAAGTACAACAAAAACACCGCCGATATTGTCGACACCCAATGCATTAGCCTTTCCTTCTTTGCTCTTATCATCTCTAGAACAGGTAATTCCCGGCCTTTTCCACCACCGATCGTAAAGCATGCGAATAATGCCCTTCTCTTGCAAGTGCAATATGGCCAGAGAGATTTTGTCCCTCCAGGGCGAGCCTGCAAATACAAATCTGTGTCAGTCTATCAACAATACAATTGATTATCTTATGAATAATTCGCACTTAAATGGCAATACAGTGTATATGAACTTAAACCAAATTTTTATTTCAAAACTACTTTAAAGTTTAAAATTTATTTAAAACAATTAAAAATATCAATAAAACTTGAATTAAAACCAAGAATAATTCAAATAATAATAATTGCTTTACAAATGACTCAATTCGAATAAAGTAACTAAATTTCATAAATATAAAGAATTATTTTAGCAAGTGCATTTATAGTTAAAGTATAAAAATTTTTAATTTACTTTATATTAATTAAACAAATTTGTTTCTTATTTATTTTAAAATTCTAAGTATTAATACTATAAATATAGTATATATTTGATACATAAGTGTATTTAATAAATAAATAATATAATAACTCAAAAATATTAATAAACTTTCAGCAAATCTTTTGATTGAATTAAATTATAAAAAGCAAAATAAAAATATAAATAAATTATTAGAAAGTAAAATATATTCCGTAAAAAAAAAAAACATAAAAAGTGTTTGAAATAACTCGAAATTGAATGTAAAGCCAATTATATAAATTGTATTACCAATAGGAGTGGCGATGCCATAGCCTTTGCTATCGAGAAGTCCACCGATTTGTGTTAAATTACAGTTCCTTTGGACCATAAAATCGAGCATGGTGCTATGATGCGGCGTTTATTGCATTATAAATAACTGAAATTAATATCAAATTAAATTATAACTGCAAACGGACTGACCTCTCCATAAGAAAGGCATAGTTTCCTTCAATCACTCTTTGAACGCCTTCTTCGTAGGTCTTGACGAAGACATTGGGTCTGTTCTCCATAAAGCGCCACATTTTCCGATAGGTCTCGATCTGAGAGTCGCGAAAGAAGGTCATCGTAGAGCCACTCTCGAGCGTTCCATAGGATATCTTGCTCTGGGAGGCCAGGTCTTCAACGCTCTCAATGGGAGTTATCATTCGTTCGACGGTTAGAAATGCGGCCAAATTTGCGGTATAGGAGGAGATGAGGATAAGCGTGAAGAACCACCAAATCGCACCGATTATCCGGGTTGACGTCGCTTTCGGATTCAGATCACATCCCTGTTTTCGAGTTTAATAGATTTGAAACGTTTTTCTCTTTTTCTCTCTTTTTAAACTGTAATCAATCTTTCGATTCGCGATAGAAATTGAAAATTTGTTTCGCTTCGAGTCATGCTTTGAATTAATAAATAAAAAGTACTTTTCGTTTTCGATTCAGAAATAAAAACCCAAATATTTTTATCAATAAAATGAAAAAGAGATATAAAAATCGATTCGAGGCTTAAAATTTGAATTTTGAAATAAAAATTGTTTTTTGTTTTATATTTTAAACTCAGTTTTGAATACCTGATGCATAAGAGTGACTATTGTGAACCAAAAGCTGCAAAAAAAAAAACAATTAAATAGTAAAAAATCAATTCAAATATAGAGTATAAGAAAAATTTGAACCAAACCTATTGGCCATTGAAAACTGATTCTCCATTACATCGCTATCCATCACACCTTAAATGAGAATAAGATTTGTTGTATAGAAAGCCAATGAATAGACATAACAGATGGAAAGGATGATGACTCACAAGGGTGAGGATTTTTCCACTCATATGGACTAAATCGGGCCACAATGAACATTGTAATGCTGACCATTATGTAAGCGGCCATTACGTACAGCCATATGTCGACGTCTAATGGACTCATGAATGAGAAGAGCCGGGTGGGCATGGTAGATGGTAGTTTGAATAGAATGCCGATTCCTAAGTTCATATACGGTTTGGTGAAGTGTATAACGCTTTCTCGCGCGTAATTGATGGTCATTGAGGCCACGGCTAAGTCGGCGTTCTGTCACATAGTTTGCAGATATATATTAACTTTTTTTTTACAATTAATCGCTTTTCACTAAACTCTTAATTATTTCCCTTCGACTGACTATTATGTGAATCACTTCAGAGACTATGCATTAGTTTTCTTTTTAAAATTAATTCCATTAAAATACGCAAACATTTAACCCAATTAACGATTCGTTGCAAATAACAAGTTTAAACTTTACCGAAATTAAAGACAAATTTGATTCGAAAAATATTTTTGCGTTATTTTCATACAAAACAAACGAAAATTTATCCGAAATAAAAGGAATTTGATTATTGACTCTGTCTTTAGAAAATTAATTGCATTCACTCTTATCGACAAAAATTTAAATCCCTTACGAATTACGCGAATCAAAGAATAACAAAATTCTTTAGCATTCGACTGAATAATAGTTATTTGTATTTTAATTAATAGTTTATATAATTTGAATGCGTTTTCCTATTCACTCGAAAATTAATTACTTATTTATTTCGTTTCGAAATTCAAAGCAATTTTACCGATAATTAGAAAAAGAGTGTTTCGACTGAGTATTGCGAGAAGTGGTGAGCATTTGTGTTATACCTTATCAATAATTTCTCTAACGAGTCCATTCCATTCACCAGTGCTGGTGTTCTCTGCGCCGTACTTGCCGTCTGGGACCAGATAGAGCTCGTACTGAAAGCCCAGCATATCTGCAATGGTTTGCAAGAGTTCGATACAGAAGCCCTCGAACTGTTCGTTGCCATTCGTGTGGTTCTTGTAGTCATTCTTCTTCATTACATACGGCGTCGCCTCTATAGTGGTCACCCGAAGTGTGATGTTTGTAGTGCCGAACTCGTGGAACGCCTCATGCGATGTGATGTTTAGTTTAAACGACGTCGTCCACTCACCCACCTGTCCCCACACATACACACAAACACAAACACAACCGAAGAGTTTGTGATTAATGACTCAGATTTTCGATACAATAGAGTTAGAGTTAATTCAATTTAGAATAACTTAATTTTGACTAAAAATACTGAAACAAAATCCTATTTAATCTAAAAACGAATGATTAAACTCTAGCCATACTTTTTCGAGTTTGTGCTTTCTTAGTTTGAGCAAGTCAAGTTTGAGTGTACTCCGTCTTCCTTCCTTGAATTGGATTTTTCCGGTCAATCCTCTAAACTCAGCCTTCGATTTGTGTGAAATACGAATTTGAGTAGAAAATACACATTAGAATCGGCATATAATTCGTATATATATTTGTAATACATATAATAATAGCAAAAATGTGATATTAAGCTAATATTTATATAAAACGTTTCATCGCATCTAAGCATTAAATAGTAAATAAATTTTTGATTCCATTCATGTCATCGATCACTCGATCCTTATCTCAAACGAGAGAAGAAAAAATTGAACTCAAATTTTCGAAATATACAGTCGTCGGCAATATTATCTATAGATCTTTAAATCTGTTTATTTAAAGATGCTTGGTCAAATCAGGTTTAAACTTTTGCAACTATGGAATAATGGAATGGATATATGGATATAATATTTAAAGGAATTTAGAATATTTTGTCTTGATCTTTTGTAACAGATTAAAATCTATTCAGAAAAAACTAACATAAGTACAAAAAATTAAAAATTGGATACAAGCTGATTGTTTTCAAACAAATCAATTTTTATAATTATTATTTGTTAACATATTAATGTTAAGGTTAATTATAATTTTGACAAGTTAAATATTATTATCTAGAAACATTAAAAAAAAAATAAAAATATTAATTTCTATGAAAGTGACTAATCATTATATCTTCTCAAACCAGTCCTAATAAAACTAATAAACAAACAGTAATTCTGATATAAGTCATTTATCAAAGTTTGACAGTTGTATCATGCAAATAAATAATTACAAATTAATGTGATGTAGGAGTTAAATTAAGCAATATATTTTAATCAACTTGTTCTTATTCGGTATATATTAAATTAATTTACAAAATGTAAACAAAATTGACTAAATTTTACACTTTATATATGAATGTATGTTAACTTGACACATGTCTTAGAGCATTCTTTCCTTTTAGTACCAAGTATTTAACTAGATAAAGTTTAAAAATAAAAACATATGCTAATCACAATACATAATAAATATACAACACATATACAGTATTTAGGCTAGAAATTTTTAATAAAGAATTCATTATACTCCGCTTATAATCACCACGTTGGTGCATGGTAAATTAAGTAGTTATAACCGAATGTGATTATAAGCGGAGTGATTATAGCAGGAGTAGACTGTATATCCAACTTGCATTCGTAACAAACAGTAAATTTTAAGTTTGTAGTGTTTGTTAAATTGTTCCAAATCATAATTTTTAAAAACAAAAATACACATATCTAACTATTTTTTGCGATAAACTATTTCTATTTTTCAAATTTTTTTTATAACTATGCTAATTTTTTCTGAACAAATTTTAACTTGCTACAAAAAACCAAAACCAAAAAATCAATTATTTTTAATTCCTTTTAACATTATTTTCTTTTCATTATTCTATATTTGCAAAAAGTTTTAATTGTTTTGACCAAGCACCTTTAAATAAACTTATATGAAGCTCTATTGATGATATTGCCGATGCTTGTATGTTAATAGCGTTTACGTCTAAACAGTATTGACAGCATATTAATCAAAAAAATATTTACCGAATTGACGTAATTAAATAGAGAACTTCCATCATTCCAGGGATTCTCCTCATCGCATGACACGTTCACCGGCCGGAGTGTAGCCCCCCTTTCGAGCGCCTGTAGCCCCCGAGCCAAGGCATACACCGAGTCGTACATAAGTGCCGGTTCTATCTGTTTGTTATAAATTAATAATAAAAAAAAGTTTTCAAAACCAATAAAAATATGAATTTTATTGATGATTGACTGAAAATTTAATGAAACGCATCGATTGATAGTAAATGATTAGATTAGAGAAAACTTGAAAATATTTTATGGGTTTTTTTGGCATAAAAGTACAATAAAAATATCTAAGATGATAGAAGAAAAATATAGATTTTTGAGCGTTAGATAAATTACTGCCGACACTATTGTAGTGTAACTTATATTAAAACAGATTTGTTAAACACAACGAATACATCAATCAATACGACTAAGCAATACATTATTGTCATATTTGGACACTTTTCTGTGTTAGAGCTGGTGTCGGGGGAGGGCAAGGGGATGGCCATGCTAAATGTCAAATATCGAATACATTATTGTAGTTGCCATAGGCGACAGTTTTATATGTTTTTAAACGACTATTTTTTAAATTTGACAGTTTTGTGCCTTGTCGCTTTTATTGCATTTTGCGCTATTTGTTTTTTCTCCTGACCCTAGGGTTAGGATTATCTATAAAGAAATGTATTTAAAAATTTCAGTATTTTGGCGACCCCTGAGTAAAATATATTTTTTGTACTTAAGGGAAGACAACACACTTCCGGCCTCTTATAAACGGTATAACAGATGACACACAACTAATCGATCAAATTCTGAATAGAGATGAACTTCATTCACATTTCATACATAAGAGCATTTCCTTTAAGTTATTCTTTAGTTTTTAAAATTTCTTAAATGTTTGGAATAAGAAATAAAAAGTTGTAATAATATTCAGTTTTTAGCGAATTATTTATTGTATTCGTAATAGATTTTGACATTAAATTTGAATGTTTTCTAAAATTAGTAATGAATCGGCACTTAATGTGTGAATAAGAGGCTGTGAGGAGAGGGGAAAAGGGAAGGGAAGGGATGCCTACCGTCTAATTATAGACAAAACCAATAATTCAAAGTAAAAAGTCTTATACACAAAATCTACTGATCATTAATCAATGGCAAAAAACTAATCTTATTATTGATCTTAAGTAATAAGACATAACACGAACAGTAAGTAATTGCAGGTTTTTTCGCTACTCTATTCAGTTCCAAAAATCTTTTTTCCTTTTTTTGCAATTATTTTAAAAGAAAAAAAACTACAGAAAAAATCGAATTCATTAATAAATGATAGAATTTAGAGTCTATTGAACACTATCTAAGAAAAGTAAACCTAACCATCAAATAGAAACGAATATTTTTGCCACTATTTTAATTAAATTAAATTTTGTCGCATTTTTTATTCATTAATTCTGATTAGAATTTTTCTAAAAAGTATTTCGATGTATGATGCTAATTTGCGACCAAATTGGTAGCTAAGCTCACATTTATCACATTAGTCTTGTTGAGTATGTGTTGGCCCATTGGCTGAAACTTTTCCATATCTCGTAGCGTCTGTCGGACCGGCTGATGCTCGACGTCGACCATTCGATAGGCAGTCATGTTTACAAAATTATATTTAAAGTTATCTAAATTGAATGTCTCGATATCAAAAGTGATGAAATGGTAGTGATATTTATAGTTATTCATTTGAACTTGGAGGATCTGTAATGTAATGCAATGTACACTCAATTAACTAAATTATTTATTCAGATAATCACTATTACAATAAGTTAATTGAAAATAATGACAATTTAGATCAAATAGTTCAATGTTTATAAACAATTAGCAAAACAATTATAAACTTAGCAATTACCTGGCAAACTAGTTAACTTAGTTATTCTAAACTTGGTTATTTCAAATCTAATTTTAATAAAACCACAATTTTGTAAACAACTACTCGATTGGAGCACTTGTTATACAAAATACAGTTTTATTATAAAGTTTTCATTTTTGGTTAAGTATTTAATTTAAATAATTGTTTTGCTTAAAGTTGTAAAATCGAAAATGTTTTCCACAAAAACACTATTAGTGCGGACTTACAGCCGTGAGAAGATGCGGCAGACTATCAGGTCGGGTGTCAATGATGATGCTGTATATACCTCGCGTTCGAACATCTTTTAAAATCTCCCTAAATGTCGACGGATTGCTCTTTCGGAATATGAATTGCACTGATTTGGAGAGTGGCGGCCGAACCAACTGCTGTAGTTTTATTAGTGCTATCAATGCAAACATAGCAAACATTGCCATTAATAAGACCGTAATTAAGAAATTGAAAAAATGTGTTTATTTTTTGCACAAATTTATTACATGACTTGAAACTAAACGTCAAGATTAGGAAAAAGTTTACAGTCGAGCGATTATTTTATATGTGAATAAGGCTTTCACTTCTCACATGTCATCGCATAAGACAACTGCTATTCTTCGGGACTTCAAAAGGTGTGATAAAAACGAAATTTTTTATTTCGCTTCAAAGCATCGCTTGAATAGAGTGGAGGCACGACATTGAGGTTGGGTTTCGGGGCTTTGCTCTCATTTTTATTGCAATTTTCTACTTTACACTTATTTTCTATTAGCTATTAAACTAAATTTTTTTCTAACCTTTTCTTCTAAACAAAAAACTAGTGAGAAATGACATTATTATCTCTCACTTCTAACCTGATGTCTGGCTTTTCTACTGATCTTTTTTGTTCGGTTCTGTCATAAACTTATAATTTTTTTTGTTTTATTAGAAATTTGTTTAAATTTTAGCATATTTTAAGAATATAATCACAATATATATCACTTTTAACTATCTATTTGATGACAGAATTTATTAAAATAAATTTATCTTTTGTCAAAAATATTTTAGTATAAATTATATATTTTATAAAAACAAAGTTTTAAATATTTTAGAAAAAATAGATATAAATGATTGTTTAAAAAAGTGATAAATTAATGGAAAATCTTACACAAGTCCTCTTCATAGATAACAGCAATTTTAGTCCAATTCAAATAAGTAATTAGATCTCTGAGAGCGTCGCCAATGATGGTAGGGCTCGGATATAGATTTATCGAAAACTCTTTGATTTCCGGCTCTAAATCAATGCGCGCTTCGATGTGAGGGATGTCTAACGCATCGCATAGGCTCTGGATATGACTTCCCAGGAGGGAGTCCTGTGGGCCAAATATTGCACTCACACCCCCGCCCACCTGATGACAAGCTAAACACAAAGATTTATTAATTCGATTAAATTGATTTTCTTGAATTTTCGTTGCGCTAATCGATTAAAAAACATTTTGTTATGTATTTTATATATAAACTTGTTTTTATTGATTATTAGCTTAATTAACAATATTTTTAAAAATTCATTATTTATTTGTCGCTAAAATTGGTTTTTAAACTGAAAAATATCTTAAATGAGCTTGTCAATTTTACTGACATATTATTTTCTCATTCATTAATAATGTAATATTAATTGTTCTCTCTTTCGGAGTATTATTTTTGACATTGACTACAAACAGAATTTTTGTATTACTCTTAACTTATTTTTGCTCTTTTATATCATTTTTTGTTGTATTCACAAAACACTGGACTTAATGCTTAAGTTTATTATTGAAGTATAAAAGTTTAGGCGAATAGAAAACGCCTAAACCTAGTTCTGAAGATCAGTTGAGAAATGTTTGGATCGGCTTTCGGGTCGGCCTACAAATCAAAAGCGCATTTCAGAAATCTTTCCGTTCCCTTCCCTCCCGTCCCCTCTCTTTTTATTTTTCTAAAGTCAAACACATTCTTCATCTCATTGTTCGCTCTTAACCCTAACACTTGTTTTTTGATATTTCTATCAAAAGTTGAAACATTAGAAAACTTTTCTGATATATATATTATTAGATATATATATTACAAAGTTTTAAGCAATTAGAGAAACAAGGAAAAAAAATTAAAAAAGAACGATTTTTTCAGACATTATTTAAACATGTTTTTGTGTCTTATTCTGAGCGCTCGATCCAGAGATCCTTTCTTGACATAACCGTCCGATTGTTGACATTAGTGATGTCGACAATCAGATATAGGCGTTGAATATACCGGTCCGTCATCTCAGATGACAAAAACGTTTGACTTAAAGCCGTATCAGTTAGAAGTCGACTATAACTTCACAAATTGTCAATCTCTTCCATATAATAGTGTTTAGGTTTAATCACTTCTCAATCTTCTCCAGAAGTTCTTCTTTTCATTCATTCTTTTATTCAATATATGATTTCTGTTTATCTTTAATAATAACTTTTTTTTTATTGTGTTTCACATATTTTATTCGATTTATTTTTTCTATTGAATAATATTTATGAAAAAATATGGAAAAACGCGGAAATGTCTTCATAAACAAAACAAACTTTTGATTATTAAAAATATGTTTATTCTTATGAAAGAATAGCTTGTAAATTTTAAATCGATGGTAGAAAGAATCAAGCGCAAAAACGGGTTTACACTAAATATTTAGCTTGTATATTTATAGGTTTTAAACTCTACATAAAAATTTATATTAATATTTAGTGTAAAATTTAATTAATCTACATTGTAATAAACTTATAGTGTAATAAAGCGCAAAACTTAAGAGTTCAAGATGTTTTTTAGTTTTTTGCTGTTTGTTTGCAAATACAAAACAAGTTATTTACATTGAATGGCAATGCACTTTGCAAATATATTATTTTTTAATGTTTAATAAATAGTAAATAAAGCTAACCTACATTTTGAACTTTTAAGTTTTTCTCTTTACTATTATAGTGTAACAAATTTCTATTTTTACCCCCCTTCTGTAAACCAGGTATTAAACAGTTATTTGCGACAAAATTATACCAAATATATATAAATTATGTTAATAAAAGTATTTTTATAATTTAAAAAGTCGTAATTAAAATCGTAATTTGCTCTTAAATAAGTTGTATGAGCAATTTTAAAGTAAAGTTATAACTTATAACAAATCCAGAGTTTTAATAGAACGCCAATTGAGTTCTTACACAAACTACGTATAATTTGCACTAAAGATATAAATAAAATATAAAAAGGGGCAAAATTCTGATAGTCTTTATATCGATATATTGTTAAATTAGCGCTCAATGTTAAAAATTTATATATTTAATCAATTAATTAGACACATCACTTATGTATCAAAGGAGCAAATCTACGAAGTTTGATTTACTCTCTTATTAATACATATTTTAATTAAAGCGTAGCTTAAAGTCAAAAGTAAATTAATTTAGTAAATATTTTAAATAATTGAGTAAAAGTTTGTTTACTTAGAGTTGGAATTGAAATTATTTAAATATTTAATTAATTTATACTGTATTTAGATTAAAATATAATTATTATTTTACTTTTAATAGAAATAATAAAAAAGTAGAAATAAAATGCCCCTGTAGCTTTGAAAGTTTTTAACTGTACTTAACTAATTGAATTAATCTATTTTTGTCAAAGTATTAAATGTTTGTTAAATTTCATATTTAAAGCGAAATACACAAAAATCGTAAAAATCGTATATCCGTTAAAAGATGAGTCATAGAACAATGCAAATCTTAGAAAAATATAATTAGAAACTTAAGTACAGTACTAATTTTGAAACATGTTCAATATAAGTTTAATGAAACAAGTTTGATATCATAGTTATTGATACAGAAACGAAAATTACGCCCGTCTAATTTTACTAATTTAACTTTAATATCAATATATAAATCTTTCTCTGCTGCAGATACATTGTTTTTATTTATTTAATAAACATTTAATAAGTTATATCAATATTAGTCAACGCTTCTAAAACTTAAAATCCTATCCTGGTTAACAAAGTGATTAAAGTTTTGTAAGTTTAAACAAATTATAGTATCGTGCATCATATCAAATATTAACACATGTTCAGTCAGATTAGTTTCATTATGTATTTTGTAATTAATGAGATATTTGTAAATAAATAATTTAACTTAACTTTAAATTATAATCTGGTTGCAATTTAATTTATAATGTTTAAATTGTGTTTTGTTAATATAAACTAGTTCTAAATTTGTGCCAATTACCGCACTATTACGTAAATTCTATTGGAGAAACATAAGACTAGAAATCAACATAAATAAAAGTTAAGTGCAGAAATTTAATTTAAATTGTAATACTTTTTAACAATCTAAATTTGCAAAATATACAAATTGTATATTAAATTCTAAAATTTAAATACTGCACTTAATCTAAAATTGTAACTAGATTAAAAATTGACATTTTCTAATTTATTATTAATTCATACCAAAACTATTTTATTTAAATTAAAGTAATATTATTAATTCGAAGAAATAATGATGTTAAAGAATTCAAATATTAATAACGCGAATATTTTAGCCGAAGTTCGAACAATAGATTGCATTACTATTGAATATCTGGGAATTTAAGTGAATGTGTGCTATCATTGCTATCAATAATAGGCTATCTTTCATATATGTAAACATTAAATACGATTATATGAATAATCTGAATAAAATTGCGTTGAATTGAGATAAATTCTAAATAGAATAAATATTCATAACTTGCTTAATTTAATCATTAGTTGTTCTAACTTTATTTACATTTAAAATTAGTTTTATAATCTTATATTTATTATGCATTATTATATATTTTTAATAATTAAAAATGTATATTTTTAATTACAGCTATTAACTTGCAAACATTTAAATAAATTAATGTCTGTTTACATTGAGTTATATTTAATAAATTTGTTCGTGTTACATATTTGACTATTTTGTTTAATTTGTTTTTAAGTTTGATTGGGTTTAAAAAAATTGAGAAAGGGAAATCATCCGAAAATCTGCCTTAATTTTAAAAATAAGTATTTATTCCATTCTAGCATTTTACTCCATTCCCGAAGGTGCCTGGCAAAGTTTTTCGGTTTTATGTGTTATAAAAGTTTTCCTAAATTGATGTTAAATTCAGTTTAAACTAAGTTAGTTTGAGTTAAATTATGTCACAATTATATAGATTTAAAAGTATTTTTGAAAAAAGCTTTACCCTGGTCCCTCTGGATTGGCCGACCTTTTCAATTTCTGGTTTTAAACGCATATTTGTTTTTATTATTTATAAAATTGTTTCTATTTTTATACAATTTTTAACAAAATTGATCAAACTTACAGAATAACATAATTTAAAGCTATTGCAACAATTTATTGTATTTATCTAGCTAATTCAGTTAATGTAACGATAAATACTAAAATTTAGAGAATTTATTTTATTACTAGTTATCAAAATATTTTGTTTTAAATTATTATTATTGAATATAAAAATTAAATTAAAAAATATTAATTACAAAAAGTAAATTAAATTAAATTAATAAAAAATATTAATAAGGTTTAGATATTTCTTATAGTTTAATTAAAATGGAAATTTTCAATTATAAAGCACAATATTGTCACTTTAAATTCAGAAAGTAAAATTAAAAAACAAATTTGAAAATAATATTAAATTTTAAAATAAGTTTAAATTTTAAATTGTTTACTATATGTCTATTTAGCATGTAAAATTGTGTTTTACAACAAAAATTACGGTATCTATTCTAGTTTTAAAAATCTAACAGTATTGTAAAAATTTGTATAAAAAGTTAATAAATATGTTCAGAATTATAGATCAATAAATCAAATAACTTACAAAAAAAATTCTAATTGAAGTTAATTAATTTTAAATTATTTAAAAATTAATCAAACATAAATATTTTTATTATAAAAAATTAACTTATATTTTATACTAAAATTATGACAGCAAGACAGGTTTATTGTTAAGCACTCAATCATTTTGTCAACAAATTTATTAAATATTAAATAAAAAGAATTAATTAAAAAGGGATTAAATATATATAAATAGAAATATTATATTCATATACTGTAAATATTTTTATAAATTAACCTAAACATTAAACAAATAAAAAAACAATTTAATCAACTAAATTAATCTGTTGATTTAAAAAATTATTTTGGCAATATTTATATAACGATATTTGTCTTAGTCAATTCATAACAATTGATAAATAATTTATAGATTAGATAATAAAAATAAATTTTTGATTTTTACTTCTGAACACAATTGCTTGATACTTTCAAATAATAAAGAGTGGGCTGAACTTGCCAAATATATTTACTGAAGTTGCATTTACTTAACAATATAGAAAGGTATCATTATTTAGACATAATTTGCGTAATAAGCCATAAATATAAATGTATGCAATGACTAAAGAATAAATAGTTAAAGAATGGATTTATTTTTGTGAAACACATTTGCATTAAAATATTGCATAATATTTGAATATATTTAACGAGCAAAAATCATAATAATAATAATTTATCAAATATATTTTTATGACTTTATTTCAAAATATATCTTAAATATTTTCATATTGTATTTGAATTATTTTTTATTACAAAATACAATAATTTTTTACTTTTAATATTGAAATGAATAATTATAGTTTGTTAAAAACACAATAATATATTTAATGCATATAATCATGGTAAAACATTTATTAAGTTAACAAAAACATTAAAGTTAACGGTATTTCTGGCTTGTTTAAAAAATACGATTAGGATGAAAAATGATATAGGTTTACGTATTGATTTTTATATAGTTTTATAAGATTTCGGCATTAATGCAGTTAAAGGTAAACTTTTCAACACAAATAAACTTGTTTAGACTATAATAGTCAAAATATTTCAATTCAAAAGTGTTGGTTAGTTTATTACTGTTTGTTTACAAATACAAAACAAGCTATTTAAATTAACCTGCAATTTGCAAATATATATATTTTAAATGTATATAGTAAAAAAGCTAACCACCATCTTTGAACTTGAATATTTTAACTACTCTTTTCTAGACAAATTATATGTTAAATTTTTTTTAATATGCAACACAATACTTACAAAATTATTGAATAAACACACAATTATAAGATTAAATCAACATGCTGAAGAGTCGGAAGAACACAAACAAAAATTTTGCTATTGAATAAAAATATATCGATTTAATAGATAATATAATTTGTATATTTTTTGGTAATTAGTTTATAATTAACTATATAAGTTTTAGAATAATATTGAATTTACGATAACAAATACAAATTTAAAGTTTACAATTAAATATACAGGTTAGTTTAGTTACAATTCTGTTAAATAATAAAATTATTGTTCTGATTTGTTTGATTTGTTTTGTACAAAATTTTACTTTTATTGAAATAATTTTAAAAGTAAAATATAAATATATAAAAACATTAAACATTAATATTTAGTTGCCAATGAATTAGTCAGAAATTTATATTAAATAGCAACCAATTTTTAATTTTTAATAAAAATAAAACAATAATTTTGATCTAATATAAGTTTTAAAAAAGTTTAGCAATTAGTTGAGTATTAAATGATAAAAAGTTTTTCTATTGAATACAATATTTTTTAGATTAGATTATTTTGTGGATATATTAATTCCTGTCAAGAAATAAATAGCAATAGAGGAACCGAAACAAATCTAATTTTTGGTTTCATACATGAATTTATGACTTAGCCTATGATTGATAATGTTTTTTCTCAATTATATTGCAGTTTCTTATTGATCTTTGATAGCAATCCTTTGTATATAAAATAGTTATTACGCGAATAGAGTTTAAACTACGAAAATGATTGGTTCTAATCACTAGTTATCTTAATTGTCAAACAATTCTAACAATCATTTAATTCATTTTTTATATAATTGTGTTTTTTAATTGAAATAAATTTTATAATAAATAATATTTGTGTATATAGACTATTATAGACTATAATTTCAAAATTTCAATAAATTTGTAAAATATTCAAATTTATTCAAGCAAGAATATATTTTAAAAATCTAGACATAATATTATTTCTAAAACAATGTTTCTAAGCCTAAAACAATGTTCTGTTGATATAATAGTATTATTGATATTAAATTTATACTAAGTTAACAACTAGCTTAAATTTATTCAGGATTTGATGCATTGTAGCTCTGGTGCTCTATATTCGATGTTTAGCGTAATGTGCGATCAGTTGTTAGAAATCAAATGAATCACTCGATCGCTCACTTTGTAAGCAATTGTATTCACAATATCTTTTATTATACAGTTTCCCACATTGTGTACAAATGTTTGTATTATTCGATAACAACAAACCATTACTTCTATATTAGCCGTCGATTTGAGCCAAATATTCGCTAAACTCTAACTTTAATTACAATAAACATAACATTTTGATTGTGGATAAAATGCTGTTATAAATATATTTCACTATGTTTCATTTTAATGCTTTGCTATTAATATAAAAATATTTTTATATATTTATAACTTTTATTTTATGAGTTAATCTTTATTTTTGTTTTTGTTTTGTTTTGTTTTTATACATAGAAAACATATTTTATCAAATTTATGCCCACATTAAGTATATAAGTAATTTATATTTATAATAGATTTACTGAAAGAAACTTGCTCGTTTTAAATAAATTATTATGTTTATATGCCGTTGATACAAGTAAGCAAAAGTTAATATAACTTGCAACATTCTCTAGTTAGTTGATATTGTAGTATAAGTTTGAAAATAATTGCAAAATATCTCACGATTTAGACACAAGAAGACTGGTGTTGACACTGAATAGTCATTATTAATAACTCAATGAACTTAATGAAAATTCCGGGAAAGGCGTCGAAAAACTCAATTAGCAATCAGTAGTAATCTTCTGTTTATTCAAAAAAAGATTATGTGACTATAATTTCTAATTCAAAATATATTCACTATTTTTTGTTCATTTATTTGCATTTTCCTATTAAGGCAACAGTTTTTTTGAAATTTTTTATTTGTTTTCAAAATTTTTATTTTATATATTAATATTTTAAGAATGTTTAATTTTCTTAAATTGGTAAAATTTCAATTTCAGAATAGTTAACTTTTCAATTTAAAAATAATATTAATATTAATTTTAAATGTTAAATTTTACGAACAAAATTGCATTTACAGTAAATATTAATTTGAAAAATTTTAACTTGTTAATTATAGCACAAATATGCTAATTTTGTTTAAATGTTTAGTAATTTCGTAACCAATTTAGCAAATTTGGATTATTTGCAACAATTATATATTGAAAACATCTGCTATATTATGTATTTTAATATACAGTCGTTTTCAAAATTATATTCAATAAAAATTAAATTTAATAATTTATTAATTAATGATAAAGTAGTTATTGAAGTCGACAAAGCGTTTAGAAAATAGCTTCTGGCTAATTTAAATAATTTTAATGTAGTTTTTAATTAGATTTGCTTATCTAATAAAAAGCAAAATATTTTTTAATTAATAAATTAAAATTTATAAATGCAATTTGCACATTTCTAAATTCAACTAAATCAAAATTTGCAAAATTTAAGAGTATTTCTAAATATGTATTTAAAAAATAAACAAACAAGCTAGCAATATATACCCTTTTTGGCAGCGTGAAAGCTATCCTCCCGCGGCACGTATTGGATGTCATAGATGAGAGTCGTGTTCGACAATAGCGTCCGATCTTTGTTTATACGATAGACGGCATACTTGAACGCCAGCTCTGATGAGCCGTCCTTTTCGTCTTCAGTGAATAGAGCGCCTGAAACGATACAAATGATACAAATTTAATTAAATTTTTTTGTTGACTTAATATTATATTTTAATACTATTGCACAATATTTTTTATTAGATATTCTAGCGCATTTTAAACTATAATATTATATAAACAAATATGTTCAATGCTAAAAAGCTAAATTTTTAGTTTTAAAAAATTACTCTTATATAAATAATTTATTTTATTAGTTTAAAAAACAATTTTAAGTAATAATATTATGTTTGAATTAATAAAAAAGCCAATTTAACTTTTTAATATTTTTATTCGGAACCAATTTTACTAAAATATTATTAAAAAATAGTCAAATTCTTGGCACAGGAAATAATAAGTTGTACTTGTAGCTCTAGGGATTTTAATATATGCATTTGATTAAAAATTTATCATAAAATTTGTAGTAGAATGTATTTATTCGAAATATTTCAAGCACAATCTAATGTATAATTTATAAATATGAACATGCTTTGGAATAGTTGGGAATAGATTAAAAATTATATTTATTTAAATAATTTTATTTAAAAAGCATATAATTTACATAAAATTTAAAAAATATTAAATTCAATAAATACTCGAAAATATTTGCTGACATATAGAGTTATAAAATAAAATTTTAAATTAAATTATTTAATATTGATTTTAGACATAAAAATAACAATTTCAGATATAATTTTAAGATTTCTCATTAATTTTTTATTGGATTTTATTATCGATTTTAGTCAAAAAATTTCAGACTTATAGAAAAAGATGACTTAAATGGTGTGAAGAAACCAAAATTTATTTTTCAATTTAGTTTCCGGTGCTTTTCATTTACTGTATTACTGTCTAACGGTATTATTGTCTGAAAAACTGGTCATTTATTTAATGGATATACTTCTCGAAGAAATAAGAGAAAAATATATAAAAAGAGATAAAAACCACTTTTAGATAGAATTCAAAGGTTAACTAAATTATTCAATTATTTTTCAATGCGACATAAGTTAACTTATAATTTAATTAAAACTTATAACAAAAAACAAATTTTGAAAAACTTAAATTATAGCTAAATTTTAGACTAAATTTAGATCCAAAATTTATCTTGAGCAAAAAAGAGATGCAATTTATTAGTCGCCAAACATAATTGAAGATAAATTAGTCCCAACTGAACTTTAGTCGATTTTTATGCTTTCAAACTCCGACGTCGTTTAAACCGATCACTGATTATGACTTTACTAAATGGTTTTCTCAACTTTCATCGGAGTATAAAAATTTTCGAAATTACTGTTTAGAATGTCTTTGAATTATAAAACTTTTTTTGTTCGACAAAACTTGTCTAAAGTATTGGAATTTATTGTATTTTTTAGAAATACTGTAATAGTTGTAGAAATTGTTTAATCAACTAGAGGTGGATTTTTATGTATGTTTGGCTCAATTTTGTAAACTTACAAGTTAATATTAATAAACATAAATAATCTAATTTTATAGATATTTTAATAATAAAATTAGTTTAAATATTTACTGATATTGATCGAGAGCCTAAAAATCAATTTTTACTTTATCTCTAATTATCAACTTTTCTAACTTTTTTACTCAAACATTAAAATAGAAAAATTAGTGCAAAAAAGTGAATTAAATTTTTAAATAATGGGTTAATGTAATGGAATTCTTTAGAAAATTAATAAAATCCTTTAAACAAAAACTAATATTAATTCTAAAAATAAATTTTCTAATAATACCCAAAAAATAATTTAATATTTTAGCGCTTAAATCAAAGCTAAGTACTGTTGTCTATATTAATATCCGGGCTTTGAGTTTAAAAATTCACACACAGTGTGTGAGCGGGAGAGTAGGCGGTATTGACATTAAAGCTAGCTAGCTTATATTTATATAAATATTAATTTTGTTTGATAATTTATTCAGTAGATTTAGACATAAATTTTTGTTTAAGTTATATTTAAATTTGAAAATTGCTTGATAAAAAATAGGTTTGAGTAAAAATATTTTTGTAAAATAATATCGAAATAATTTGGTATAAATTTTTAATGTCTATCGTAAATGTGATTTAAGCAAAATTCTTATTATTATTAAAGATATTGCATAATAAAGCGATTTATTTACATAAGAGTACTGTTTCTTAATATCGGCAAAATATATATTGTTTTTATGTATTGATTGATAGTCATTGAGATTCGTGTCTCGAATTCATAATTAATATTTGTTCTGAAAAACGTCAAAATCTAATCATTGGTATTAGTTATGTCAAGTGTGTTAACAAGAGCTCAGAGAGTGTGGCCTAACCTAATCAGAAGCGATGGCCAAACACTGAATATTAGCTAAAACTTAAGCCGTATTCTTGCGATCAGTTTTCTGTTTTTCGGTCAATGTTTTCCTGAATAAGCCTTTCCTTTCTCTCCAATTATGGTTAGTCTGAGCTCTCGGTTCTCAACGTAAACACATGAAACCCGAAACCAATTATTTTGTGCGAAAATTCTTGACAACAATATTCAACACATATTTGTTTCGCAATCAATGCCCGATTCAACTGTAGTTGGAATTACTTTTTTGTTAAATAATAAACAAAAAAATTTATTTGTTAAACAATTATAGATTTTGAGATCAATGTAAAAATATTAACCATTTTTGCAAAAAAAAATCTTACATTTCTGAGAATAGTGGCCAATCATTCAATAATACATTTATTGCTATCTTATATGAAATATCATATGTTTGTTGTATTTGCACTTAAATATAGACTTTTAGAGCTATAAACTATAGCCAAATATATAAATTTTTATTAAAAGTTATCTTTTTATACGCTATATATGTTTTACTGTAATATTATTTTTTAAACATTTTTAAAAACCACTTAAAATGCGCTCAAAAGTGAATACTATTTCTTTGATAAAAAAGATATATAAATATATATATAATTGTTGACTTAATCGATAAGAGGAAAAAATAAAAGTTAGTTTTTATTTTATTTTTTTAAACAATTTTTGTTTGTTTTGCACAAAGATTAGCATAATTTAAATAAATAACTAACATCGAAGCATGCCAAAGTGTGCATTTGGCACAAATTAAATTTTATACTGTATACAAAAAATTAATGTCTGTTATTGTTTTTAGCTAGCATAAATAATAATATAATAATAACCTTTATATTTTAATAGTGTTAATGTTTTGATTTAACTTATGTTTAATTATAAAATTTCTAATCAAATTTACATTGTTTAATTTAAATTAAATAAATTTGAAAATATGTTAAATTATAATTAAAAACAATTATTATCATATAGTAATTTAAGCTTATTTTTAAATAATTTAGCAAATAGTTTAATACTTGCTATTTAAACTATATTTTTGCAATATTTTATTGCAAACTTTTTTCTTTTACCCTTAACACACCTGGGTGCTCTTTAATATATTATCAATATAAATGATACAATTTAACTAATTATGTTTGATTAAATTCTGAATAATTTTATATATGCGTAAACTTTATTTGTTTGATTTTACTGTTGATAAGCCATAAATTAAATTTCGATTTAATTTGATTTATATTTTGTTTTAAGTAAATTTGTTTTTGTATAAAAAATAGATTGTTATTTTAAACCAGTGCTATAACTTCTTATTAAATTGCACAAACTCATTAAGCTATGCAGTAAAGAGTCTTTTAAAGAGTATAAAATAAATAAGTTGGCATAAACTTGCAAACCTATATTCATCTCGTAGAAGTTGGGTTGAAGTAAATGTCAAAGTTAATGTATCTTAGTATGTTGTGAGTATGGTTATTTTTTATTGTTTGAATAAATATTTACAAAGTTTAATTTCTTTTATTCTAAAATATAAAGCTCAATCACATTAAAAAATTTTATTTAGTAATTAGTAATTACTAATATTTTTTTTAATACAGTCAATTCTACTTACAACAAACAGCTCGGTTTTATTAAATTTGTTTGATATTAACTGAACTTACAGTTTTGTATTTGTAATTTTAGTAAAGCTTTACTGTTTAAAAGTATTTGATTTAAAAATAAAATTTATATTTTAAAAAATTGGCGAAGTAACTTAATAGGCAAAAGTTTTATTAAGATTTTCAGTTTGTTTCGTTGTAATACATATTTTAACAGTTTGTGATTGAATATTGTTATAAATTAAACAGCATTATGTATTGCAGCAAAACAACAGTTTAAGCACATAATGCAATAGTTTTAACATGCTTTCTTTAACAAAAAAACATTTGAAGTAAGCACATAATGTATACTGCACATTTTAATTTTGATAATTTTTAAATATAATTAACCAGGATTAACTAATAGAAGAGGCATAACTTTTTCAATACCTACTGATATTTAAAATTCCTATTCTATCATTGAGAACACCATCTTGAACTAACCAATCTTGGTTAATCTTGCAATTAACTTCAGTTAAATTTTGCCTGAGTTTAGTTATTAATTAATTTTTTTAATGTTTTGAATCAGTAATTATAATTATTTTTTGTGTATAACCACTATTTGCTTCAATTCTTTGTTTGTAAGCTATTATATTGGATATTAATTAAGTAAAATCTCAATAAAACATCTGTCTTTGACTTTAAGCAAATTAAAAAAAAAATTATATTTATATATCGAGCGCTTTTATCAAGCCAAGTTTTGCAAAAAAAATATTTAAAAAACAACAAATATACAAATGTATACATGTAAAATTTATACATATTTATTTTCCCTTGTTCGTTATACGTGGAATGAAGTAAGAAATATACAAATTTAATATAATAAAATTAAATAATTGTGCAAAAAATTATTATAATAATTAGCTAAAAATGTTATAGAATATTTCTTGTTTATTTATACTTGAAATAAATGCAATTTCTTGAAAACTAAAGAATAAAAATAAATTAAAATATTTATAAACAAATTATAACAAAAGTATTCAAAAAGTTGTTTCAATCGTAAAAAGAATTAATTGAATATTTTTTGTACAAATAATTCAGTTTATATGCCGGCTAATCAAAGTAGAGTTAGAATAAAGTAAACTTGAACATATCTTATTAAATTTCTCGCATTGGCTAAGAGTTTCGAAGGCAAAACAGCCGAAAGATTACAAATAAGATGAGGACTAATGTAAATCCACGTCACGTTAGATCATAAATCCGGTCAAAAGCAAATGATTTATATGAAAACAACAACTTTTTTTTCTTTTTCTGTCCACTGTTTTTAGACACACTTTTCGATATTTGTTTTGAATTCGGGTCTCGAATCAAAATCACTGTTAACTACAAATTTACGTCAATTGAAATTAAGTTTACTTCACTGATTGATGCGAATTGGGTCAAATTAGAAATAATTTAATTTTTTTTATTAGCAGGCATTGTGAAGGGGAAATCAGCCAAAAATCCTCTGGTTTTGAAAATTGGCATTTATCCCCCCCCCCCCCCTAGCACTTGGTCCGAGAAGAGATATATTCCTTTTCTTTGGGGTTTTTGCCCAAAATTATGGAAATTTTCTCTAAAATGGTGCTAAATCCAGTTTAAGTTCTGTTAAATTAACTAAATTTAGTTTAAATCGAGTTATATTAGGTAAAATGTCATCATAAATATGCATATTTTTAAGCGCTTTTAGAAAAATTCCTCCCCTGATCCCCCCTGAATCGGCCAACCTTCTCAATTCCGGCTTATTAACTTAGTTAATTTTCTAAGTAAAATATATTTTTTATATAAGTTATTTATGTTTTTAATTTTAATGCAAAACATTCCCTTTTTGGAACTGAATTGATTAAATATTTTAATTAAATATATTTTTGTTATAATTTATTGAGTCAGAATTAATTAATTAATTAATAATCAATTTTGTTTATATTAATTGTTATATTTTTACTCTTTTATTATTAGTAATAATTTATTACCATGCTAGATAAACTCATTTGCTTGTCTATTTTTAATGTTAAAATAATTTGATATATTTTGAAATAATGTTTTTATATTAAAAAAGCACTTAATTTATTTAAAAGTAGTTTATTTTAAGAATGTAAACTAGCTAAAAGCTTAAAAATTAGTGATTGATTCACGAAATCAGTCAATTCTCTATAGAATATCTCTATTCTTCACCTGAAAGACAAACACTTTTCCATTAGAGTCTAAACTCTTAGTTTGATTTCTCGTAATCTAATTAAGTTTTAAAACTACCAAAACATTAAACACAACAATATGAACATGTTAAATATTTAAAACTAGATTTATACTTGATTATTTTAAAAATTTCGTTTTTTACCCTAATAAAATAATTCTTTTGTAAGATTTATGAATAAATATTTAAAAATTTCATAAATTTTATTTTATTTAAACAAATACATATTTTTTTCTTATTTTCAAAATTCTTATATAATTCCAAAAAATTCAAATATAATGTCAAGTTTACAATAGAATAGTTTGTTTTGTGCGTATCATTAGTTTTCGTTTTGAATCTGAATTTTAAAATATATTTCTGTTGAATCATTAATAAAAGCGAAACAGTGAGCCATAGCCTATATAATGGATAAAAATTCACTCAAAATAATGGGAAAATTTTTTGACATTCAATTAATTAGAATACACTAATATTTCATAAGAAAAATTTTCATTCTTTTAGTGCATAACAACTGTTTGTTTAATCTTTTTCCCAAATATTTAGCCACAAAAAGGGGTTTTTGTTTTTGAAATTCTTGTTGATTGCAGTGATTCGTTACCGAATTAATTGAATGCCAAACCAGAATTTGCAAACAATTTGCAAAAACAGTTTTCAACACGCACAAATAACACTCCAACACACATTACATAGAATTTGCAACATAAACTTTCAAGCACCCACTATTCATCTCTAGCTTTATAATAACAATAAATCAAAACTTGAAAAAAAAATAATATACATAAACTTTTAAAATAAACATATGTTTTATGTAAAAAAATTTTTATACTCAAAGAATATTCTAAAAATATTCTTACAATTAAATTATTACTTATATTTTTGTTTTAAAAAATTATATTAATCTAGATTCTTGTATTAACTAGTATAAATGCTCTTGTTAATCAACAATTGATTAGTTGTCCGCAAAAATTCAATCAAATCTTTGTTCAGTTGAGAGAATCGAATGTTTTTCTATAGAATTAAGAATCCATTGAAAGCTGAGATAATATATTTGTTTTTCACAATTCGATTGCTTCGGCGCTTATCTCTCTATTGTTAGCATTAAAGCCAGAATTCGGGTATTTATTGTCCGCAATGTGTGAACACCTCTTTTGAAAAACTAATTTCCTTTTATATAAACTGTGACTCCAGGTGTGAGTACGATATGCCAGTGCTCTGCGAGTGCTCTACCGATGCGATTACTAGCACACAGTTAGGGCACAGTTATGTCGTTCCCGATTGTTATTCGGTACCAATTCTTATAAAGTTTTTTGGAAAAAAATCATATCTTATGAAAAGCAACGATTCACAAGAAAACAGTTTTTCATTCAAGAATAAAAACTTTTGAAATAAAAATTTCTTCTTTTTTAAGAGTTTTCACTCTTTTTTTCTTTCTTTCCTTAACTACTATTTATCCAACACTAGAGAAGATTTTTTTTCGAAATAAGTTAACTATATATTGAACCATATTTTCTAATACAAAAATTTTAACATTTTTTTTCCTCAAAGAATAAACTTTTTTTTCATAAATAATAATTTGAACGAAAGTAAAGTTTGGAAAATAATTCATTGGATTTTTTTTTAGTTCTTCTTTCTTAACTGCTATTGATTTGAGTACAACTGTAGAGAAAAACGGTTAACAAATTATTTCGTATCAAAACTAACGGTTAAAGTGACTTAATCTCTGAGAATAGCGAAGAATACGTCTGAAGCGCTCTTAAGAAACAATGAAATACTTGAAATGTAGCTAAAAGTCGAATTAAATTAGAACTAATGACCGATAAGCTAATAGCAAATAAAAAGAAATTTCATTTTTGTGTACAGTTTGTTAGGTTTTTGCTATACATGACTCTCTCTATGCTCTCTCCCATCCGTTCATCCCTCTCCCATCTTATAGAGTATGCTTTAGACCATAAATTTAAGACCATTTGACTCGAGTCAAGTCGATTCGAGTCGTGATCTTCTCTCAAACAGAGCATTACTTAAGCAAAGAGATCGAGAAAGTCAGCCAATTCAAGGAGGGAATCAGGGGGGGGGGGGATTTTCTAAAAACGCTCAAATAACCTATAAATTTATGATGAAATTTTACATAATTTAACTAGATTTAAACTAAATTTAGTTAAATTAACTAGATTTAAACCGAATTTAGCACTAATTTAGGGAAAATTCCCTAATTTTGGCCGAAAAACTAAAAAAAAATTGCCGAAGTCGGCCGGCAAAAAGTCGAGGGGGGTACCTTTTCGCGGACCAAATGCTAGGGAGGATAAATCCAAATTTTCAAAATCAGGGGGGGGGGGTTTGCCTGATCCCACTTCTCGATCTCTACTTAAGCATTACTTTGAAGACATGTTTAATCATTAAGAGAAACTTTTTTTACTCTTATTTCTGTTGCCCTACAAGTCATGGATTAATTATATTTTTGTCAATTTAGTTGTGATTTATAATTATATAAATTGAAAAAATATTGCCATAGTAATAATATAAATAATTTATTGACTATATATTTCACTTTGTTTTACTTTTATCTTCTTTTTTGTGTTAATTTCTTTTTTGATTCTTTGTATTAATAAGTTATAAAAGTTTTTTGTTTCGATGCATGTCTTGAGGCAATGTCTGGATCTGATTGCAAAGCACATCCACTAATTTAATTAAAATGATTAATTCTTAATTTTTTTCATGAACACTGTGTTCACCCATTTGAGTGATTCAAACTGTTTTAATCTTATTATCAAAGGCTGGAAATTGCAATATCATCTCCATAAGTAATGGGAAATTAAGATCACTTTTATAAAATTCAAAAGTCAAATTCGGCGAAATGTTTTTAAATTAATTTATAAGATCTTATTATAATAAAAGTTATTTATATTAAACAAAAATAATATTACAATACAATATTCATTTAAACTTTAAAAAATATTAAAATACACAAATAAATAATTTCAATACTTTTTTAGCTAAAGTATCTCAGCAATCATTAAAAATTAAAATTAAACTTAAACTATTATTTTCAAATTTAATTACATAAAAAATCCTATAATTTTAAGTAAAATAATTTTTAAATCGTAATTAAAATCAAAATAATTATTAAATTTCATCTTAAAAAACTATTATTCTCACTTAGAATTGTTTTTAAAGTTGTAATTAAAATTCAAATAATTATTACTTTTACATTCAATTACCTAACATAAAACAAAGCGTTATTAGTTTCACTCAATTTAAATAAAGAATTCGAAATAATTAATAAAACTTTTCCATTAGTATGATTTAAAAAATGTTAAATGCTTATTAATTAATCTTTTAAACTATTTTAATTTGATAAGAATATTATTTGAAAAATTTCCACAATTTATGAAGAGGAAATTTCCACAATACATTAAATAATTTAGTTTAAAACTATTTTTTCAATTACTTATGAAGTGGTTTTACCAATTTTTAGACTCTGCTTAATATAAAATTAAATCAAACAAAAGCCAAGATTTGCTTTTTTCTCTTTCTATTGCCTCAAACAAATATTTCTAACTTTACTTTTTGTTTGATTTGCATTTTAGAATTTTTTAAATTTATTTAAAATTTATGTTTTATTTATCAAGTAAAAAATGATCTACATTAAGCCAATTAAAAATCTGTAATAAAATTTTATTTGCTATATAAAAATGCGCATTTCCCAAGTTAAATTTTGATACTTTATGAAATAATATATAATTTTAAAAAGTATTATTTGTTTTAATTATTATTTAATTTTTAACTTAAGTAAATATTTAATTATTTTTAATTTAAATGTTTTATAAATTAAAAGCAAATATTCTAAAAATTTTAACAATGTTATAATTTTATTTTTAAACAATTTTTGCTATAAGCTTATTGCAAATTAATCTATTTTTACTATAAATTATTTAAGCAACATCAAATATTAATCAATATATAAAGTCAACACTTGATTATTATTTAAATAAATTTAATGAATTGTTTTATAAATATTTAATATAATAACAGAATTTGAGTTTTGTTTAGTAAAAGGAACTTAGTTTTCAATAATAGCACTTAAATATTGATTAAAACTTCATTCAATACGGAATTATAGTGCACTTGAGTCTCAATTTACATATTAAGGCGATTAGAGACAACTGAGCCTTCAATTAAGATTAGTTCTCGAAAATGGATTAGTTTTTAATGCAAAGCATAGCTGAGAATATTTTTTATATAAATTTCAAGAAATTGATATATTTTTATAAAAAAAATAATAATAAAACGTATTCTAGATTCAATACAAAATTACTCCGTGTTAAATATATTGATGTTTTAGATTTGATTAAATATTATAGATTTAATTTAATTTGTTTTGATTATTTATTTTGATTAATGTTGTAGGTTTGTAAATTTTTGATCATTATTAACAAAATATTATAAATTGTTGAAAGATATTATTTGTAATTTAATTTACAAATCATTCTAATTTACCGCAATTACATGCTACAAGATTAAATCAAATTAATATGTTAAAACGTTTTTTTTGAGAGTTTTTTGAAAAAATTCCTCCCCTGATCCCCCCCCTGGATTGGTCAACCTTCTCAATCCATACTTTTAAATAAACGCTTTATTAAATATTTAATTTAAAAATTCAACTAGAACAAACTTTGAAAAAACTATAAGTAATTTTTTCAATAAATAATATTTTAGACATCTTGTAAAATTTTAAGTTGTACAAATTTCATTTTTAAAAATTAATTTAATTTACAAAAATTGATACAATTAAATTTAAATACATTTTATGACTATTTTAAAATAATAGCATGTATAATCTAGTTATAAAATAAATTAAAGAAAAAAAAATAAAATAGATTTTATACAATACAAAACTAGTAAATTATTTAAAAAGCGCAATAAATAAATAAATAAAAATTTATTTTTCGGACAAGTAATGCATTTAAATAGAGCATGTTTAAATTTAACAAAAAAAAGAAATAAAAATAAAATAAAATAAACAGCTCAATTTCAAACTTTAACCGGAAAAAAGTGTTCACTTAAGTAAATAGCCATTTATATTCAATCAAAATATTTTGATTAGATTAGATTTTCGAAAACAACTTTACAATTGAATTTAAATTTATGCAAATTCTAAGCGATATCCAAATTAAAAGCCATTGCAAAGCGTGCTAACACTTCCACTACTTGTGGAGTCAAAGTCATAGCAAATGCGTTAAATAAAAAAGCGTTTAAATGCAGTTAATTGTGTGAATTGTAAAGATGCAAAATAACTGCATTTCTATTTTTTCTATTTTTTCTATTTTTTTCTTTTTTCCCTTTTTCTTTCTTTTACTGTCTTCTCAATCTAATTGTATTTTTGTCGGCATTTCAGTTCTGACACAATTCACAAATGCATTCAACTGTAAAAATATTTCTCAGATTCATAACATTTTTTTCTACTCATTTATACACATTTCTGAGCTAAGACTTAGAACAAAGAAATTTATGCCAAAACAGGAATATTGTTCATAAGAACAGCTAAGCGTAAGGCAATTGAAATGTCGTATATATTATATTTAAATAATTTTTTGTGGATTTAATTTTTTTAGTTTACATAAACAATATAATTTTTTATTTAATTTTTTAACTAGAAAATATTTTACTTTTAATTATTAAAAATAATTTATAAAAAATTGTTTTAATTTAAATGTTAACTTAAGTTTTATGCAAAAATTTATTTACTTTTATATACTTGAATTAAATATAATAATAATAATATTTAAAAATAATTTTTAAAAATAAACAGAGTGAAATTAAATTTTCAAAAATAAGTAATCTTACATTAATACCTAATAAGACATTTTGAAATTTATACAAACATTAAAATAAATAATAGCAAAAAACTAAATTAAAACATTGGATTCAATTTTAATTTAACTTAAGTTGCGTTTGTTGGCAATCTTAATATTAGCAAGCTTACGTAAGGAAGAAAAATAAATTAAATTTTACTACAAGACCAACAAGAGTCTGAGTTCAGTGTCTTTTTTCTTACATTAAATAGTATTAGAGATAATCTCTATGTTTGCACTGATTTTTTATGCTGTGCCTAATATTTAAGGAAAGTATGATAAATGATAATTTTTAGCACAAGAATTCAGTTTATTTTTTCTTCCCTTCCTTTCTCTCAGACTTTATTCACTTTTTCTTTTACTAATACTGAATATAAGCGAAAGAAAATGGAAAAAATTATTTTTTAAACGCATTAATAATACATTACACATATGAAAGACGCAAATGAATGGATAACTCGTTAAAAGTGTTTTTTTTTCGGCAAAATTTAATTCCAAAATCGATATATTTTAATTAGTATGTTATGAAGACAAGAGTTCAGTTTTTTACACAATTTTTGCAAATATTTCTTTGTATGCGAGTTGTATGATATGAGTGAATATTTTTTATGTTTTTTAATAAAGTTGAAAACATGAGAAAATTTAGTATATTATATGATATTTTGTTGTCTAATAGTGTTGAAAATGTTTGATATAATCTATTGTTTTTGTGAGCGAACCAGTCGTGTGATTGACAACTCCCTCGTCGTCGCATATAAAAGCATTGTCTGATTCCTAGTATTTGTTTCACTACTAATGTTAGATAATTAAGAGTTAGAGCAATCAAAAGAGTTAGAAGAGTTGGAAAATAGGCTTTTTTGCAGATGAGATGCACAACAGCTTTCGAATTAATGTTTAAGTTCTCAACTGTTTTTGAGACTACCGTTAAGTCATTATGAGTTAGTTCGCGACTAATTCAATGATTCGGAATTAGCTCTGTTTCTGATGTCTTTATTAAACCGGAATTTACACAAAAACAAATTATTTCAATACTGTATATATTATGAAAAAATAAGATGATTTTGGCTAGTTAAAAAATGCTAATGCTAATAGATATTATATGGATATTAATTGTTGACAAATATTTAATATTATTTGTAATTAGTTAGTAATATAAATTAATATTAGAATATTTTTTTAACTACAGTATTTATCTAAACGTGTTCAAATTTAATTATTATTCTAATAATAATAAAATTAAAATGTTCACAATTAGTTTTATTAAAAATTATTTGCTTTTTAGAAATTTATAAATAATAATTTTTTTGAATGTTTACTTTAAATTTTTTTTAAATATATTAAAATAAAATATAAATTAAAATAGTACATTTGTTTTTATACATTTTTATTACCCATTAAATTACAAATTTATGCAAAAAGTCATAAACAAAATGTTATTCTAAAAAATTTGTTAATAATTTATTGCAGAATAACTAATCGATAGAAATGAAATAATTTTTTCTATTGTTTTATACATTTTAACTAAAAAACAAATGTAAGAAATAAAAAGTTTTAATGCATTTTCACAACTAATGGCTTTTTGAGGATTGAATTCAAGTGATATGTTTTTTGCTGTTTTTAAATTCCAGTGACAGTGAAATATCGCCCGAAATAAATGTTTTCGACACAATTGTACTGTATTTTAGTCTAACTTTAGTAAAAAAAACTTTATTTTTTTCTAAATCTTAAGAAAATCACTTCGAAATCAGAAAAAACATTTTACTGAACGGAAATCATATTTATATAAAACTTTTATTTCTTTTTATGTCCAATATTTTGTATTTCATTTTTTTGAATAAATCTATTGATACTATCGATCAAATAATATGAAAAATAAAATATTTTAGTAAATTTAAAACTTGGAACATTTTAAAATAGCCTAGATCTTTTTGACTATTAAAGACCATTACTCAAATGTGTATAGCATGTCATATAATATGACATATATTTGCATGTTTAACCCGTTTTATAAAATCCAACAAATTTTAAATTTTATTTTTATTATTTACTTAAAATTTTTAAATATTAAATGCATTTAAACTTTTTAATTTAATTCAGCATAATAAAAATAATTTAAAAATATTCTAGTTAAATATTTAAACAAAATAAAATTTATTTAATAAATAAATAACTTAAAATTTAATATAGCTACTTTATCTAGTTTATATTACTTATTTGCAGCAAAAACATTTCTTTTGTTTTAATGTTTTTATTTATTTATTTATACATTATTTGAGTTTTTATTTTTAATTGAGACAATTTTTAAAAATCTAAAATTTATTAAATGTAAATGGCATTACATTTATTTTTTACTTGCTTTAAAAACATGACTCAATTAGAAATTATTATTCTAGTTTATCTCATTTTTTACAATGTTTTTATTTCAACAAATTCCTATTTTGTTATAAAAACAACAATTTATTTAAATTGTTTTGTTTTCATTCGTAAAAATCATTTGGGATTTCAATCATTTGTTTTTATATACTTTTCTGAAAAAGGCATTAAAACAAATAAATTTAATTCAAATAATACAAACTTAAAAAGCACAATTTAAGTTTTAAAAAAAATAATACTTTGTCACAAACATGAGTTAGCAAAATAAAAATCTATAATTTATTATACAAAACAAATTTAAATTTTGTATAAACTTAAAAAACAAGAAAATAATACAAAATTTATTGATATTTGACTTATAATTTGTAAGACTTAAAGAATAAAAAAAATCCAAAACTAATGTACATTCAGTAGATTCAGTGCATTAAGTAATAGAGTATTATATTCTTGTTTTGGTTCATCGAATTTGATTTTTAACTCTCATTCCGTACAACTCTTTACTCTTTCTTTATTTATGTATATCATTAACTCATTCTTCTGGTTCTTATACAAAGAACTGAACGTTTCTATCAATACAAGCCATCGGTTGAGAACTGAAGGGATAAGAGAATAAAGTTGTAGTTTTACGCATCGAAGGAACTAACATAACATAAGTTTTTAATGGTTTCAAAAACTTTATCTCTTGTCGACGACTACTAACCGTTAGAACGACTGCAAAAGATATTTTTCGCAGAATCTTATAAAAGCTTTTGTAAATCAACGCAATTGAGGGCAAAGAGAAGCGGAGAAAAGGCAGTCGGAGAGGGAGTGTTAGTGGAAGAGTGAGTGGAGAGAAAGAGATGTGAATTTTAATATCAATGTAATCTAATTTTGATATAATTGTTCGACACTTGAGTACCTTTTATATTAACTCTTTTAAGCACTTAATAATTTAGCTTAAAGTCAAGAGCAATAGAGAATATGTTCATGTTTAATTTAATGTGTTTCTTTTATTAATTATTTAATTGATATATTATTTGCAAATATAGTGACTATTTTGATAAAATATTGAATAGAAAGCCTCAAATCAATACAAATATAGATGAAATTTGTGCCATAAATGCAATAATGATAAACAATATTCATAACATACCAAACATTTGTTTAGATTTAATGAATCGAATGGAAATAAAGCCGAATATATCATAAAACAAAGAGATGGGTAGAAGAGGCAGAGCTCTGCGAATGCAATAATGTTATGCATATGTGTGTCACAGATAGAGAACTAATTTTCTAAAATGTAGTTTAAGAGCAATTTAATGCGAAATCGTTTGGGAAGTGAAGGATGAGTTCGACGAAAGTCCCACTGAAATAGTGATCAGAAGAATGTGTTTTCACTTCATTTCCAATTGTATTGAAGCGTTTTGGCCGACTTCTTGACGCCATTTCGATGTTTTAGAAAAATGTTTGAATCAATTGTTTGTCTCTTTTCTCTATCTCTTCCTCTCCGCTCATCACTTGGTCTATGACTGCCTCTCACTCTCACAACATATTTCTGTTCAGTTATTACAATAAATATTTTCTTTACGACAAAAATATATGAAATATTCATAAGAGTGAGAAGTTTGTAGATCTATGCGAGTGTGCACTTGAACTTAGCTCTGAAACAGTTGGCAGAAGCAAGTGAAGATTCTACCTTCATACTTTTTACTATTCCATTCCATTTTGTCCTCTTTTACTCTAAAGTTATTCAAATCATTTTGCATTACTTAAGCCAATTCTTAACATTAAGTATATGACCGGTGACTGACATTGAGTGATATTCTTTGGTATTTTCAATCCTCTTATAATTCATATGCTTTCAAAAGCAAAAAAATTTATATTATTTTTTGCTAATCTTAAAATGCAGTTATTGTTAGCTTGTTATTTAAAAATTTATCTTTGATTAAATTTATGCGCAAAAATAGCCATGATACGTCAATGGGTGTAAAATAAATGTTGACATAAATACACTAAAAACTACATTTTAATGCATTTTTTTAATGTAAACTTAGAATATTTGATCAAATATTTTATATAATGCCATTATTTGAAAATAAAAGTTAGATTAAATTGTTTTTATCAAAGATTATATCAAATTTAGTGCCAATATATTTCATAAATTCAAAGATAAAATTTTGAAACTATCTGTCAATATTGATTTTCAAATGGGATGCTCTTGGGAATGCGCAAAAATTATTGGATTAATATATAAAAGAGCAAATATCAAATACATGTCCTTAACATCAATTTGATATTGAATTGAATTATATATGAAATAAAAAGCGCAGTTATGTTGGACTAAGAATAAGGATTTTTCTGTATATTTTTTCAAATGTAAATACAAAGTACAAGAATCCAATTCCTCACCGAATGATAGATTTTTATATATTTTTTTATAATTTAATAAACATTTTTTTATTTTACTTTATGCCTATAATTTTGATTCATTCGACGCATATAAGTATTGCAATCATTCAAACATTTAGAGTAACCCTAAGTTTGACGACTTGTGGCAGTGATGCAGAACTAACTTACATCCCATCCGAACACATCGTTTCGATACATTATTTTAATGATTAATTGCTTAGGAATTTTGGTATTCAAAAAAAATACTTCTTGAATACGTCTTTTGATTTAGATATTATTTGTTTAAAATAATAATTTTAATTAATTGAATTATTTTACTTTAATTTCTACTAATTTATTTAGTTAATTATAACCTTCATTGTTAATTACTAAAGATTTTGATTTTATAAAATTTATTTTAACAAAGTATAAAGATATCTCAAGCTTGAAAAATTGATCAAGCCACTTTTTGATTAAGTGCTATCTCCAGAGTCTCACTCCTCTTATTGAAGGACATATCGATGTTTGGGAAGAGTTATTCGCAATCATTAATATATGAACACTATTACAGTATTACTGCTATTATTTTCTTTTTATTTCCTAATAATTTAAGTTCAAAATCAGATTACTTTTCTATATTTATTGATATCAAGGCACTTTAATATAATTTATGTGATAGAAACGAAAGTTTTATTTGAAAATATATTGATAAAAATTTTACTATTTTTAAACAAATTTGTTTTTATTTACTGAGATAACCAAAAGGGATGAATAAAATTTAAATAAATTTTAAATGAATATAATTTTTTTATGATATTAAAGTGATAAAAATTATGATTTTTGTAAATTTAGTCTAGATTTATGTAAATTAATTTGAATTTTATTGCAAATTAACTTTAATTATATTAATATATTTTAAACTTAATTAAGCTTGATCATTTCTATTTTTTATAAAGTAGACAAAAGATAAATGTTTAAGTTTGTCTTAATATCTAAAAATTTATTTCTTATTTTGTTTTGAAATTCTAATTTTTGTCAGTTTATACAAAATAAGACAAATATTTTATGTTTTGAACTAAAATATTGGTTTAAATATTGATTTTTGAAAATACTTTATTTCAAACATTTATCATAGAATAAAGTTTTAATAAAATTTAAATTTAAGCTAGTTATAAGTTAGATATTTAATTAAATACTTCCTAATATTGCATTTAAATAAAATAATTGAAATTAAAAAGCTAAATAATTAAAATATTTGACTAAAAACAAATATCAAAATTAAAACAGACATCAATTTAATGGAATAAAAGTCGAGTTTATATGAAAGAAATGTCAGATTCTCTGCGGCTATGCATTTGTATGGAAAACATTAGTCAAAATTTCAAAACTTTATTTGAAAGTAATTTTTCGGCAAAACTGCTTAGAATGCAATAAATGCATTGAAACTAAAAGTTACATAACTTAGAGCTAATGAAAACTCATTGATCTAAACATTTTTTGAGAACTACTGTAACAGTAGAGTAGAGTAGAACTACAATTGGAATTACATTAAATAGGCGTCTAATGGAGGAAAAGACGATTTTAGCTAATGTACAGTAATTGATATTTTGATAGTTAACCGAATGCTAAACAAGTTTTCGATTTCTAATGGATAAAGCGTTTGCTAACAATAATAATGAGATATATTAGCGAATGGCTTAACAAAAAAGTCAAGTCTTATAGATGGGAAACACATCGAAACAAAAATGCAATTATTATTGATTTGTCGGCCGTTTTAGCTAAAAGACGAGAACAGTCTTTAGTCTTTAGAGCCGTATTGAAGCTCTGAGTGTTTGCCGTATTGAGACTCTCATCACAGATCATCATTTGAGCCATCAGTCTATAGTTGGCTTTTTATTATGTTTTTGCACAACTCTTAGCGACTTCTTATCATTGGCTGTAGCGGTAAATAATGTAATTCTCTGTTGCCTTCACTATACGTATATTCGTATGCTTTTCTCGATTTGATGTTTCCTATTATTCTATACTATTTTCCTCTAATATGAGAGCCAACGACAGACCTATTCTTTAAACTTATTGGCAATTGAATCAAACATTTCAGTACAAACTTCTCTATTCGAGACATACATCGACTGTTGTTATAGTCATTCATTATAAACACCAAAGAGTTTACTAATGACTTTGAATACAATACGAAAATTTTCTAAACTAGTCTCTCATCTCTCACTCTTTATTTAAGTTTATTTAATTCCTTTATATTCCTAACGTATTCACTCGTTAGATATTTTTTTTAACCAAAATTCTAAACCATTAATAACTTCAACCTTTTATTCTCTATTTTGCATTTTAATGATGTTTAACATAAAGATTATATACAGACTATACAAATGAGCTGCAAATTTCATATAAAAATGTGTCTGATTAATCTAGATGTGAGTTAATTAAATTGTACGTTTACGCTAGTCTATTTTCAACACATTTAAGATTTCAATATCAATTTGTGCTTGCACTTTTGACTTGACAAAGCAATCAATTTTTATTAACTATAAAACACTTATTCGTTGTCCAGAGTGTGAAACCGTTTTTATGCATAAAATTGATTTCATTTACAGCCGAACCGCTATTTCTATATCAATATTAATATTTAATATTCTCTATACAAACACAATATACTTGAGAGGAGATGGAGAAAAAAAGAGAAATGTTATTGAGAATGGAGTGCACGCGAGAATGTACAAGCACAAATCTATGAAGTCAAGTGCATGAGCAGCACATGTATCTATAAAAAGTCGTTATTGCCTCCAGATGTTACCAAAATACAGTTTTTTGATTCAATGGTCATATAAGATGAACATAAAAGCATATGATTTTCAAACTTGTAATCTAATCCATAAATTTGTTTTTTACTCAACAACAGAGTTGGGAAAAAAAATATAAGTACTTCAAACAAAATAATAGCTATTTTCTCATCGGAATATCAACTAAAAAACAAAAAATAGATCTGTTTTCAAATTTGATTCGGGGATATAGATAATAAAGGAAAGGTAATATTCTGTAGCTTTTTTCAAAGCATATTATAGTTAAAAATTGCCAATTCTTTCGATTGTTTTTCTGTTTTTCCACATCTTTTTCGCTATACTATTGTGTCGATTGAGAAAGAATTGGCAAAAAAAGATTCAAACAGTAGTGGCGATGAAATGCCATTTGGTTCTCAGCTATAGTTCTGTTGGCTTTAGATAGACTTTTAGAGACAATAAGCGATCGGTTGAAGCGATCAATTGCCGACTGAGTCGAGCCGTTCAGAGAATCGTTCGCTCTTTATATGTCTCTATCGGCTAATTAACTATTATTCCGATAATGAGAATATAAAACGTATCAGAAATTAATGGCATAATCATTATGTCAGTCCTACTACAAAAATAGCCGATTCCAGGAACCGGTGATATATTAATGTTAAGATTTGAGGAATTGTCTAAATAATTACATTGAGCCTTTTTCCAATTCACGCTTATTTATCACTTTTGTTCAAATTTTTTATATACAGAGTTTTTCTTTACATTATCTATACTTTTCTTTATTGACTTTATCTTTTAATAATTATCTTTATTTTCACTAAAAGTTTTTTTGTAATTAAAATTTATGTTTGATATTTTGTCTAGATAATATTGCTAGATAAGAGTAATATTGCTTGATAAAAAATAGTGATAAAATACTGTACATACATAAAATATTTTAACAGTTTTTATTGCATTTAATTAAAAGCACATATTATTATAATATTTGTAATACTATTAGATATTAGAATAGGGTTTGACTTCAATGATAAGCTAATGCAAAAAACTATTTATTCTCAATGTTGTCTACATTTAGTCTTCAATTCTGACACTAATCGTGGAATCGTAGTAGAAATTCAATCCAATAATGTATTTGCCAAACAATAATTGTCGGATCAATTTTCATTATCAAAAGTTTTATTTTTACTATTTATGAAATTCCAGAAAAATTCGTTTAAAAATATTTTATATCAATTACTATAAAAATGTTGCGAAAAATAATTACATTTGAGTTAATTTAATCTTTAAATTATAGCAAATATTTTTGTATTTAATTTGTAAGTAAAAAATGCTATTATATTGTAGTTATAGTTATGTTATATAAGAGCAAAAAATTTTAAGCACTTTTCAAATAGTTTTTTCTTTCACTTAATCGTAAAGTTAAAGTAAATCTAAAATTATTGGATAAGAAATCTCAAAATAATAGCTGCATTTTGTTGTAAAGTCAAGTAAATACAGTAATTGTAAGTTTGTGTTCGAGTAAAACATTTTTTTAGATATAAAAGTTAATACAATTTTTATTGTAAAATAATAGTTCAGTGATTTATGTCGTGTTTTCTGGACTTCTCATATAATAATTATTACATCACTACTAGCGTGCAGTCGATGTGTCGAATGATTGATATTTTAAATATAAGATTGACATCACAGACATTATACGACATTTTTTATACTCAAATAAAATATTTTATAATGACTTTGATTTGACTTATACTCGATGTCCGAAAGGCCTTTGAGAGGCAGTGATGCCATTGATTGAGTGGTTATTCGCATTGAATTGTATGAATGAATGAATAAATGAGCCCAAAAATGCTTCCCTTTCCTACCCTTTTCATGTCTGTCCACAACTTCAATCATTGCTAACACTTTAACATAAAAGCCATTCGAATCGCTATAATCATTAATTCATTCATTTTTTGTTCATTACATTTGAGATTAAGAATTATTTCCGCGATTTTTGATTAAATAAATTTTTGTTTTAAAAATTTGTTTTATATCTAATATTCGATATATTTTTTAAAATTCAATTGCAATTTTCAATTAAGATTTTTTCAATTTCAATAAACAATTTTGTATTTTAATTATAAATTTTTGCCTAACGTTAAAACACAGAATACTTATAATTCGATTGAATTTTGTTTTTTATTTCAATTTTCATCCATAACTTAAGGGTTGTTTTAAAAGAAATTTTTTTTCAATTCTGATATTTAAAGCATATATAAGACAAAAAAATATGAAAATTATTTCTAAAAATTGTGATCTTTTAGCAAACATTCAGTTCTATATTCGATAAAAATAATATATTGAATACACTCTAAGAATTTGAATTATTCGAGAGATAATAAAAAAAATGATAAAAGAATAAGAAAAGTAATTATTTTCTCTTTGAACGATTGTTCGGAAGCGAAGAAAAAACTAAATCAATTTTAAACAAAAAATATATAAAGTATTGTATATTATATAAGAAGAGGAAAAAACGATAGAGAATAGGAAGCGATGAAAAGAATAGTGAATTCTATTTTAAAGATTAAGTTATTCATAGCAATGATGTTTAAACTAATAAATAGTTTTCTATATTTATGCGGAACACAAAATGAATCACTTCTTTATGAAAGAATAAGAACAACAGAGTTTCTGTTGAGAAAGGGCTGGCAGTGGACAAACAGCCAGAGTGTGGGGAACGGGAGAGGAAATCAATTTAAAAAATCTTTTTGCTCCGAAACCATTGAAAACATTGATTATTGTTTGATGTTTTCAAGAGTCACTTGAAGTCGTATTTTACTACTGTACATTTGCGAGACTTTGGGCAAACAATTTGTATGCAATATGAAAGGCAACGGATAGAACATTATCTGAGATATGAGGCAATACACTGTTCTATACTCTCAATACGATTTTTATGATTATATATCGAATTATTATGTTATGGCAGCTCTTCATCGCACCTGACACTACACACTAGTCTCACATAACGTTTAAATGTATACTAAAGTTAGTTCTAAAATAGTGAACCGAAACAAAATTCAATTTGCATTTCCGAGATATCGCTATTACTGCCAATATATTCCTTTACTTTACTTTCCTGTTATCGAAACACAACTAACAATATCTATAGCCATAAAAATATATAAGTTTTGCCACTCTTTTCGTTTGTTTAATAAAGTGAATCTGAAATTATTTATTCAGTTTTATTGATGTATTTTATTTACATTATATTCGAGTATATGTTATAAAAGTTATAATTTTTAATCAAAATTCATATATTAATTAGAAATTTATCCATAAGTTGTAACCAATTCATTCAAACTTTAGATTTCAAACAAATTCATTTGAGGTTTAATGCGAAAAAATTTACGATTGCATTGAAAAACAAATTTAATAGTTAATGACACAGAAAAATAAACAAATTATTTAATTTTAATTAATTACTTGAATACTATAGGAAAAAGCAAATAATTAGTTTCGGCGATAAAATTACCAAAAAGAGTGAAGAGTTTTGAAGAAGAAAAACCCAATTTTTGTAAGAACTGTAAGAAAATTAAGACTTTTCCGCCGAAAAGTTGTGGAAAATAGTAGTTGTATTTAAATGACCTAGATAACTAGTTTGGCTAATGGCGTTCCAAAACGTAATAATCGTCTCAGCGGACAGTTTAAGACCTTTTCTAATATGACTTCTTTAAAGCAATTGAGACCTATGTTCGTATATATCGTTTCAGTTGAAAACTCGTTAATCTTTCCTCCGCTTTCTTCCTATCCATTGCTATCCTCTTCCACTCCCACTCTCTCTCCCAGGCCTCGCTCTCCAATCTCTTTACTATTAAGCAACTGATCCAAACCCAAACTGTGCTGATGTTCGCTATTTTATTTTTTTTCTAAAAAAACTAAATAAAAGCGATAAAACATTTTGTATCTCAAAAAAAGCAGATCTTATCTGTCGTCACAGATCTCTCTGTTTTCGAGTATTTTTTAGTTATAGTCCGCAAACCTTTCGTAATGATTGAGAACCCGATTTTCCAACACAAAAATTTTCAATTATTTACAGTTATATCGTTTTGCCAAGGAGGAATTATGGTTTTCACTTACTCTGTTTTTCAAGATATCTTATTCACTAATCGTATAAATCAAATCTCAACAGACATTCGCTGCTGAAGAGTAAAAATTAAATAACTTTTTTCTATATTTCGAATATATCTCTCGTTTTTTTTTATTGTATAAAATGTTAACATTTTTCTATACAATAAAAAAATGTAATCCAATATTAAGCCAAAATTGAATCACTTTTTATATATTTTTAAAAAGAAATTTTAATTTAAATGATTTTTCACTTATTCACCGAAAAAGTAAGAGTTTTAAAAACAAACTTATAGTCAAGTGTTTCAAGACTTTTGGTTAATATGTTTGCATTAAACGAGTCTTAGTATTAAAAACTAATCGTCCGGAAGTGTTGAGAGTTTTTATCCGAAGCGCTTAAATGTGGTCTAAAATTAATTCGGATAACATTTTGACTGCAATTGACTAAAAAATCTATAAAACCCAAACTCAACAAGAAAGAGGAGGATATCACTGTACGGATGGCCAAACTTTTTCTATCCTTTCGTCTCCAGTACTTAATCCTCTTTTTTATTTATAGCAAAAGTAATTTCAAATTGTATGCCAACTATACTCAACTATACGACGAGATTTGACTCCCGGTCTCACTATTACTGCTATAATCACATAAATCTTGCACTGAATTACATTTTTGAGACTAATATCTTCCGTTTGTATTGTATTTAAATGTTGTTTATTAGACAACTTTGTATTAAATTTTGCGAAAAGTGCACTAAATATAGCAAAATAGTCAGTCGTTAGCATTCAAAATATTCATCTAGCTTAACTAATTATATATTGCCATTTTATTCATATTTGTGTTATATATTAAATTTTTAAAAATTATATTATATTTTAAAACATAATTTTGAAATAATTTATTACTCTTTTGTATTAATAATTATTTATAACTTGTTTTAAGATATGAATTAAAATATTTTAATATTAGAAATAAAATACATTAATTAGACTCTAATTAGTTTAATAATTAATTGTTTGTAAAAGAAAATAAATTGATCTCTAATAGAGAAATCAATATTAAGTAATAAATACAATTAACAATATGTTATAATTTGATTAATTTTAGTTGTTTTCAAAATAGATATTAAGCTATAAATCGATTGAAGTGTAGAAAAAAGAGTAAAAATAAGAAGCGATTCATTCATTAGCCGTAACTCTCGTAACGTATCGGTCAGTCGAGTATTGACTGACTGTTAGAGTAATAGTCGAAATTCAAACCCAATTCTACAGTCAAACTGCCGGAACTCAATTATTTTTGTTGCCTATTATACTCGTTCTCACAATTGCCTTAAAAGTAGTTCTCGAGTCTGATGTCAAGCGAACAAAAATAACAATTTTTATTCATTTGCTGTTTACTTAAGTCGAAGTTTACAATTAGAAGTGTTTGTATCAGAGATGGTGTGTAAATGACTTCTGGAAAAAGAGAAAGAGTGAGAGCCCGGGAGTGAGTACGGGTAGTGCACAGGGAGTGCGAGAGCGGACTCAATGTGTGCTCAACTGAGAAACAAAGCCCTTATTGAAAGTCCAGAATAAATATTTTGCGAACTAGTCGTTAGGTTTGTTAGAGATTCTGATAGTGAAAACCGCACGAATTGCAAAGGGATATCACGGATAACATGTTCGGCTCGAATGGCAGCAAAAAATCATTTCAAGTTTGCTTCGCTCGGCACGACATCTGAGCTTTTTATGTTCATTCCATTCCCTATACAATCGATACACAGTGTGTGTGTGTCTGTGTATATGTATGTGCCATCTCTTTGCCCTTTCTCAGCCTCCTTATCTGCCCCTTCTCTCTCTCTCTCTCTCTCCTGCTCTCTCCCTCTCTCCTGCTCTCTCCCTCTCTCCTGCTCTCTCCCTCTCTCCTGCTCTCTCTCTTTCTCTCTCCTGCTCTCTCTCTTTCTCTTTCTCTCTCCTGCTTTCTCTCTTTCTCTTTCTCTCTCCTGCTCTCTCTCCCTCTCTCTCCTGCTCTCTCTCTCAATCTCTCTCCTGCTTTCTCTCTCCTGCTCTCTCTCCTGCTCTCTCTCTCTCTTTCTCTTTCTCTCTCCTGCTTTCTCTCTCCTGCTCTCTCTCTCTCTCTCCCTCTCTCTCCTTTACATCTATTTACTCCAATCCAGATAAGATTTTTTTTAGAAGTTTTAGTCCCGGAATCAGCAGTTCATTAGAACCAGGGGTTTATCCACTCGTATTCGCATAGATTTGCCCGAAAATTGTTTTTGTTTTTGTCTTTGTTTAACCTAATAATAAAAAAATCTATAATATAAATATTCAATTTTTTTGCACTTATCCGAATGGATTTTCTAGATTTCTGGATATTTTTTACTTTTATATCAAATTTTTTCCAAATAACTCTTATTCAAATGGTATTTCAATATTGAATTTTTTTTTTAGTCAAAACTATTTATAAAATCAATCCATTCGTGAATAATAAATGAATAAACAGATTACCAAAATATTTTATTTCACTTCAAACCCATAATTAAATAAATCTCATAAATCAAACACAAAATTATCTGTATATACAGTAAATTAGAAATACAGCATGTAGAATTTAACACAAAAAAGTTGAGTAAAAACTTTATTTAATTTATTGCAAAAATTAATTGATTGCAAAGTAATCGTATGAAGAGAACTATAAATCCTTTCTTATTATTGGCGAAAATGCTTTTTAAACACAAATAAAGTTTACATTAAATTCAAAAAAACGAATAAAAATAAACAAAAAACAAAACAAGAAAAACGAAAAGTACTAAAAGAGGAGAAATAAAACAAAGTATTGAATCAGAGCTACGCTAAAAATCAAATGTTTAATGCATTGAATGCGAGCCTCAATTGGATTTAGATTTAAACAACTTATTCTTCGACTCGTTTTTTGCTTTTTATTTCATTGAAAACACTATTGTTTTAACGTCTTTAAGCAGTTCTACAGTTCTCTTGCGTTTAGATCTTTGCAATCAGTTGTTAGCAATCGGAGCGATCAGACCATCGGCTTATTCGGCAAACATTCTTCATTGGCTACAAATAATTAAACGGTTCCACTCAATCATGTCTTCGTGTGTTATATCAAGTTATCTCGACTGCGAGTCTACTTTTGTCAGAGCTCTCATCTATACATAGATATAATCTTTGCTATTAGTAAATTACTGGCTCTTTAACTATTACCACTAGAGATGGCCATGCTAAATTACAAATCGAGGGGTTGGTTGCTGTCATAAAAGTAAACTAGGCAATTTAACGAATAAATTTACCGTTTTTATTAAGTCAATATTTTTATTGCATTTTAGTTTACTTGCTTTTTGGGATGTTTGCAAAAATGTTATCAAGGGAGTATTTTTCCACACTCCCCCGCATTGATTATTTCCGTATTGGCACAAAACTAAAAGTCAAAACCGAAAAAGAGACTAAAAAATAACAATAGAACTAAAGAAACCCTATTTTATCCAATAAATTGCTTTTTTTCTACTTTTTATTTTATTATTTTATTTCTTCTTTTTTTCGCTTTCTTTTCTCTCAAATACTTTGTTAGATATCTCTCTTCAAAAAACTAAATAACAAATAATTCTCTAATTTAATGACTGAAAAAAGTGATATTAAATTTATAGCCATTGAAGTGAAACCATTAGTTTTGGAGAGATTTTTTTGAAATTATTTTATTTTTTAAAAGTTATTTATTATATTATATTATATTTAAACCACAAATATTTTGTTGACATCAAAACTAAGATATTTTTTCTTTTCCCAAATTTTTTATGTTATAACAAGTCATACAAAATCTATTTATTAAAGATTTTGAGTTAAAAAAAAATTTAATTAATGTTTTACTAATATTAAAATTTTAATATTAAAAATTTGAAAAATATTTATTTCTTTAAATAGTTATTAAAATAATTTTTTATTTTGAAACCAAAAACATATTTTTAATAAAACATAAAAATTATAGCAAAGCCTAAAAATGTCTTAATTTATGATTTCGAGTAATGGTTGTAATGATTATAAAAATTCAAATTACTTAATGTGAATAATAAATGACAACAAAATTCTAAATTAATTGTTTTTGAGCCAAAATATTACAATTAAATGGAAATTTAATTACAAGCTTAGATTAATAAAATTAGGAAAAAAGAGTACAGTCGAGCAAATTCGACAAATGTCGATTTGGCCTGGATAACAGTTATTGGGTAAACAGCGCTTGCAACAATTATTTATATTAGAAAGTTTTGGATCAAATCCATTAAAACTAAATGTCATTCGAAATTAATAGTCTTAGAAATGCAGTGATTAGTGATTGGGTGGCAATCAGTCCTATTAATGATAGCACTTAAACAACTTTATTGAAGCGCTTTTTTGCCGCCGTTTCGGATAATTATTGATTTTTGCCGTAAGAATAGAAATGATACCAACATTCCATTCATCACAACATCCCAAACCCCCGGCTTCTCGAGATGTGACTAAAATCAATGCTTTTTTATATAGTTTTTCTTTAAAAACATGATTTTTCTTTCATTTTTTACGAATTTTAACATTAGTTTTGATTTTTAAATATTTTTTTGATAATTTATATAAAACTCATTCAAATGGAATGTTTTACTCTTATATCGCTTTAATCTTAAACTTTAATAAAACAAATAAATAGATTTGCGTTAAAATTTTCAAACATTTATTAAACGGGAAAATGTTTCATGCTAAAAGTTGTCTAAGAAGAAGAAAATCAATCGATTAAAATGTTTCTTGTCTAAAAACTAAAGCTAAGAATTTAAACAATTTTTTTTCTTAAACCCATTGTTTGTGAATACGTATAACGACAGATAAATCATGGATTTTGGGATTTTTTTTTCCAGAACTACAGTATATTCAGTCATAAAAATTTGAGAAAAATATTTTTGCATAAAAAATGATTAATTAGAAAATATTTTAAAATCTATCGACTCTTGTGTTCATGACATGGAATATAAGAATATATTTATAGCAATGCAGAGGACGTATAGAGAGTGTGAGAGACAGACAGACATTGAGAGCAAATTTTTTAATACTAATGTAGAATAAAATCAAAAGTAATTTATAAGAAATCCCATTAAAAATAAAAGATTTCTTATTTCTCGAAATACATAATTAGAAGACAATTCAATCAATGACCGAAAACTGTGGATGCAACTTTAGACTAATTTGTTATTCCAGATAAAACTTTGGCCTAAAATTTTAAAATTTAAGTGAAATTTGGATAAATAATGTTTTTGATTTAAATTTTTAATTAATATTAAGATTTATAAATCTTATTTACAATAAGCTTGAAATGTTACTAATTTTTCTTTTCATGTGTTTAACAATTTATTTTTATCTTTTAGGTAAAATTTCTTATTGTTTAACATTTTTATAACAATTTATTATAAAAATTATTTTTGTTAAATAATTTATTAAAATTTTTAATTAGATGGCGTTATTTATATAATAAAAATTCCAGCTAAACTTTGAAAGTAATTTTAAATGTTGTTTTAAATTTTACCTTAACTTAAAGAGTAAACATTTCTAAAATTTAACCCTCACAACCCCTACCGAAAATACGTAGAATTAAAGGTCAAACAAATCAATATCTATTAATGCTGAAAATTTTTAACCAATTTATTCAAAAAATAAATTCCCATTCATTTCGGACACAAAAAATTGCAAAACGTGTCCACATCTGTCACCTCAAGAATCTCAATGTTCAGAGTATTGTTCAATAAGTGATTTTCAATTTCTTTTTGCTTTTGATTTATTACTCGATTGAAAATATTTGGCAAAAAATTTTGTTTTTTGTTGAAAATATTATAATATAATTCAATAGATATTTTATAGAAATCATATAATATATTAATACTTTCTATATTTTCAAGTTTAAATATATCAATAGGTTTTGTGACATAAGTCCGAAAACTTACGAACACTTTATGTAAGCAAAAAATAAACAAAAATTTCTTTAAAATGTAATAAAAGTTAAAATTTTAAACAATATTTGTCAAAGTTTTAGTCACTTTTTCACTTGACATGAATCGTATAATATGTTTATGCTATGAAAATAAAATAAAACAAAAAATAAAATAAAATATTTCTTCAATTTTTTTTACTAAAATCACTGCAATCTTTAAAAATTATTTTTATTTCTTTAAACAAAAAACAATTCAAACAAAACACCAAAAAATTGTTTTTTAAGAAAGAAAAACAGTCTCATAGAAATAGTGTCTAAAAATGCAGTTTTTAATCGACTAAAAGCTATCTTTATGTTTAGATTTCAAACAATAATCTTTAAGAAAATAAAATTCTTATTTAATGAACATTTGAATCCATAAATCAAGTCAATAAGAAGCGTCTCTTTGCGTTTAGAAATAAATATATACTCATCTAAACCAAACAAAACAAAAAAGCAAACAATAAAACAATATTATAAGTCATGTCATATAAACTGTTTAAAAGTCTCATTACATTAACTCAACACTGGATTTGAGAGCACTTGCACTCCGAGAGAGGTTTGCGAGAAAAACAAGTTTTTTAAACAATAATAAAAATAAATTACAAAAATTCGCCTAATGCTGGTTTTTTCCAAACCTCGGCTAAAATAACAACTTTTAAGCGGCTCTTAAAAAGTGTTAATAGCTTTGACACAACATATCATCACTTATTTCTCTGACGACTGTTTTTTCAATAGTGTTTTCGCTATTTGTGGTTAAAGTTTATATATTTTTATTCAATTTTTTTTGTGAAACTTTATTTTCTAAGGTATACACAATGTGTAAAACTTTTGTCATTTATTCGATTCTAAAGTCTATTCTTGCATTTGACAACACTTTAGAGCACAATAGGTCTAAAATTTTCTTTTCTAATACTTTTCAGATATTTTTTTCACTTTTTTCGGTAAAATTTTATAAATGACTCGTTTTTTATGTTGCCGTTAAATATATAGAACAAAACCTATAAATGTGAGTAAATGTGTGAATAAATTATAAGTTATACAAATATAAGATTTTTGTAATATACTCTATTATTAAATACGTTTATACCAGGAATCGAGAAGGGGGGATCAGGCAAAGATCCCCCTAATTTTAAAAATTTGGATTTATCCCCCCTCCTCCCTAGCATTTGGTCCGCGAAAAGATACCCTTCCTCGATTTTTTGCCTAAATTGTTGCTAAATCCAATTAATTTAACTAAATTTAGTTTAAATCCAGTTAAATTAGGCAAATTTTCATTATAAATATATAGATAGGTATTTTGAGCGTTTTGGAAAAATTCCTCCCCTGATCCCTCCCATAGATCGGCCAATCTTCTCGATCTCTGGTTTATACTGAGATATTCCGAACACTATTTAGGTTTGAATAATGCGATTCAACTGAGACTTCCGTTAGAAATAAAGACATTTCACTGTTCTGTCTGTCTATGTGTCTGTGATTTTTAGACAATATGTTTTGAAAAACATTTTTACATTTTTTTTCAATTTTAAAACAAAAAGAAGTTCTGAATTAAAATTTTTTGTTGATTTTTTGACGCATAAGGTATATAAAAATGTGCAAGGTGAGTCCTAATTCAATGTAAAATTTTTAAAAACAAATCTAGATAATTATTTATTTTTAAAATTTGCTTGTTTAATTTACTTTTTTAATTATTGTAAAATAAACTAAATTAAACCAAGTTAAATTAATGATATTTTAATTAAATAAGATTAATAATTAATGTGTTGTTTTATATAAATAAAAATTTATTTGAATTATTTTTTTAATTGCTTATGTTTGATTTTTTATGTTTGTATACCTTGCATATTTCTAATAAATTTTATTAGAATAACTCAACTCAATTCTTTCAAAACTTTTGAATAAAATTATTGTAAATAAAAACATTTTTATAAGATATGAATATTGTTTTGTTTGAAATATAATATTATTAAAAGAAAACTTTAAAATTGATATAAAATTTCAATATGAAAAAAGTTATTTAGATTTAGACAAAGAATATATTCAATACATAAGACTTTATGTTTTGTTTAGTGAAAAATATTAGTAGATTTTCTGATATGTTTTTATATAAATTTTACTTTTTTGAAATAATATTTAAGTTTTGAAGCAATAAGTGATTCAAAAGTGGAGACACACTTGAGATTTCAAAAAGGCTTTAAAATAAAATTCTATACAATTCATACATTTGTTTAAAATATTTGCTTCAAAACAAGTGATATTCAACACAAATATTGTTTTTTAACACATTTTTCAATTTGAAAAAAAGCTTAAAAGTAAAACATTTTTCTAAATTATTTGTTTTGTCATCTATGTCTTGTTGGCTAATTATTTTAGAAAACAAGTTGTTTTTATTTTATTTTACTACTCTTTTTTGAGTTAACTTCTAATTTTATTTAGTTTGCTAATTTTTAATGATATATCTAATCAGAAATTTTAATTATATTTTGATTCAAATTTTAATTATATTTTTAATATTATTTATTTTTGTTTGTTAGTGAAATATATTGTTTTTATATTAAATTTTATTAAATATTTTAAAATAAATGTAAAATGTAAGAGTACAAATTTTAAACTATAAATTAGTATTTTGTATTTTTACAAACAAGTAAATAAGGGTTATTTTTAAATGTTTTTTCTTATTAAAGCAACTACTTCTTTAATAAATAAAATAATTTTTATAAAATTTATTTCTTACATTTTAAGCATGATTGGTTAATTGGTTATTAAGAGAAAAAACATTTGACTATTGAAATTTAGATAATATTATTTTTTTGAGTTTGAATAAAAAAATTCTTTTTTTATCGACGATATTTTTGCTTTTTAAAGAAAATTATAGTTAAATTCAGTATAAATTAAATTAGATTTAATTAAATTGAGTTAATTTATCAAAATGAAGTAAAAAGTTTTATTATATTACTTATTTTATCCTCTAAAATTTTGAAAGAAAAAAATCGGCAATTTTACCCTTTGCTATAATACCAATACCATTATACCTTTCTGTTTAACTAGATCGACCTTGGCCAAACCTGAGTTTTAGTAATTAATTTAATTATAATAAAAATGTATTGTTTTAATAAAGTTTTTTATATATAAATGTTTTACAACTGGTTTTCAAGTTTATATTATATTGTATACACTATAATTAGTTAATTAATTATAAAAAAATTTTATTGTTAATATAATGTCGTAATTATACTGATAATATATAAGTGTTTATATTTATACTTTATTTTTTAATTAACTTAATTGTTTTAGTTGAAGTGTTAGATAAAATTAATTTTTATTTTAGTAATTTAATTTAATGGCGGAAATTTAATATAGCAATAATCAGATTTTATTTTTAGAAATTTTATGTTAGCACAAATTTAAAGTTATTGCAGCAAAAATGTAAAATTATATTTATTTAATTAAATTACACAAAATAAGTTCTAGTATATTTTTTACCAAACTATAATTTCCTAGCTTTTAATGCAATGTTAAACATAAAAAACGTGTAGTTTATTAAACATTACTTCGAATAATATTGCTGTGATTTAAATTAAACTTGTCAGATATTGTCAGTAATCTAGTTTAGTCTTTCAACTTATAATTTAAATAAAAAATTAAGTTAATTCAACATTCATTGCATGTTTGCACAACTCATTTCATGATTAAAAACGTTTCGAAAAATTTAATTTAAATGACAAATAAAAATTCAATGTTTTTTAAATTCCATTAGTGAACAGATTAACTCAAATTTAAATATTTAAGACTTTTTTGTTTTTTGTTTTAAATTTTAAAATTTAAAAAACCAAATTCAATTTACTTTGATTCTAATTTACATAAATAATTTATATTAAAATGTAAGTTATATAATATACTTATTAAACAATTACATTGAGACAAACATAAAGTAAATTTGAATTTAAAACAGATTAAAATTAATTTAGTTTTAAAAAATTATTTTGTCTTCAGTTTAAATTCTTAATACAAAAATGGCTTTAATTTAATTTAATTTAACTTGCACTTTTACATAAATAAAATAAACTAATAATTCTTTTTTGTTAAGCTTATAAGCAATCTCTTAAATAAATTCATAACAATCAAACTAGCTTACTAAAATCTTTAATATAAAATAATAATTTATTAATTACAAACAAGCAATTTTTAACCAATTATGATCTAGCAATTCTAGAAAATAATTTATTGCACAATTCGAAAGAAATGCATTAAATTATTTACTAGTACCTAGATGTTTTGGCTATAGCTAACTCTTTATTTATCTATATTTTCAGAGATAACATATAACTACTAATGAGAATGAATTGAATGATTAAATTATTTGCAAAAAGCTTTCGGAGAATTACGGATAAAATACTTCAATTCTGATAAAACGAAAAGAAAGTAAGAAAATAAAAAAATAGTTAATAAAAGTGTTATATTGAGCACTACTTTCATTAAATTTAACTTTTATTCAGTCGAACAGTATTTCTATTTCTCATTTCATGTATTGTTTTATTATTCCACTTCTTGTCGTCGACTCAATGCAGTCTCTATTCTCCGAACTGTTTGTTCTAATTCTTATTGCACTGATATCTCTCGAGAATTCCTGTTCTACTCTATGGTCGCAAACATAAGTCCCGAAGAAAGCATTCAATTCACGGATAATATTAATATTGCATTATATATATTGTGGAAACACTAGACTTGGTCAGAACTTATTTTACCAATTACATTTTTGCCAAATTCTCTAAACTAATTTTTACTTGTTATTATAATTTTTGCCTCAATACTTTTATGTTTATTTTGTCAAGAAAGGTTTTTAAATATAAAATTAAAATTTTAAGTCAATTAATAATATAAATTTTGTTATACATATACATGTAATATATATGCAATATAGATGTTAAAAATATTTTAAAATTTAATTGCATAAATACATAACAAAATATTCTAACAAATCATATAAATTATTTTAAAATTAAACTAAAATATTTTAACTAATTGTCTTTATTATGTTGCAAAGTTTAAAAAGATAATACTTGCTTTTTGACTAAATAAAAATTGTTGAGTTGAATTCTAGCCAAATGTACTTGGCCGTGTTGAGCAATATAAGAAAATGCATCTTTTTATTTTCTCAACTAACGCCTTAACTTAGGAGTTAAACAAAAATAATTGCTTACATTTAGCCCAAATCCAATTCTAGTGATAATTATTTGATTTTCTAATTATAAAGATCGGCAAACATTTATTTTACACAAACCTTATTTAGACCTTCTTTTTGTGCACTTTATTTAATATCGGAAAAAATTGTCTTTTAGTAAATTGACAAAAGAAAATATTGTTAATCAATAAACACTTTGTATAGTGTATTGCATTTTGCTTACAAATATTGAATATCTATACAAACTATAAAAAATTTTATGCATATTCTGTGTATTGATTTAGAAACACAAATCTCATCTCATTTTTATTTGTATTGAATATCTAATTCAATCTCAGATTTTTTGGTTATATTTTTTGCTTAAAATGTTTGTTTCAATACTAGAAATATTTTATATATCATATTATACACATATTTATATTTTTATAACAAGCCATAATAAATGTATTCAACACTGCATAAATTGAGAATATAATTAAAATATATTCATTTGCTTTTACATTGATTAAAAAATCTAAGATTTTTTTGGTATTAATAAATTAGACAAAAATTCTAATTCATTAGAGAATGAGTTCTTTTCATTAGTAAAGAACTTATTGGGAAAAAAGTCTTCTAATTCTCGGTTAAAAACTTGATTAAGAATTCTAATGAAAAATATTAATTAGAAAAAAATTTAAAAAGATTTTTAGTCCAAAGAATTAATTGAAAGCAACACAAGAGTAAAGAATATAATTATGATTATAATTACTTTTTGTAATATTTTCTCTTTTTTGATATATATTTATCACAATTAGTGTAAACGACATTCACTTCTATTTAAGGAAATAATTTAAATTAATTATGAATTTTCAGTCTATTTCTCTCTAAGAATGCATTCTTTTGTCAATATATTGGATAAGAAATAATTAATTGCGAAAAATGTGCCCAAAAATAAAATAACAATTCTTTTTTGCCCTGAATAGAAAATTATTGCCAATTGTAACAAGGCCCAATAAATAATTGTTGTCTTATGACAAATGATAAAATTTTCGTCATTGTCAAAATTTAGATTTTTACCAAAAAAAACTAATAAATCAATAGTTTATTCAACAAAACATTGCTTTTTTGTTAACAATTGATTTATATTGGATTAAGACGTGTCGTTGAATACAATATTAGATTCAAATGTAATTCAATTTCAATTTTAAGTAGATATCAGAGATTTTTTTGATTATATTTCACTTACAATATATAGTTTATATAAAAAATATATATTTTTTGAACTGCAATCGGATCCTTTTGGTCAGTCATATCTGTTATTGCAATGCTGTCAGACGTCCAGTCCCTCTCTGGGCTCTCATTTGTGATGTATGTATTGGCGGTAATCAAAAGAAACTAGATCACATCAAACTAATTATGATAAATGCCTTTATCTCCAATAACTCTTCCATCACTACAACCAAATGCTATTAATATTAAAACTCGGATTCAATGTCTAAATAAACTTATTTACAGTATTTGCGATTTGAACTCAAATTCGGATTTATTTTTGATTTGATTTGATTTCTCATTCAATAGATGTGCATAAGTTCAACAAATTTGAGCTCAAAAGCAATTTTGGCTAAAATTTTATATTTATATTAATATTTTAATAATAGAATAGAATAATTATTTTTGAAACATTTTTCTTAATTTAAATTTAAAATTTTAAAATTAATTATTTTAAACTAATTTTAGAAAACATGTTAAAAATTTATATAAATCAACAAAACATAAAATTTTTTAAAACTAAAGTTTAATAATCTCAAAGTTTAACAAAACCATTAAAATTTCAAAATATCATTTAGACATGATGTAATGTAAATTAATCACACAAAAAGTGAACACGCCCAGGTCTAACCTGTGCACATCACTATTAATGCGATAAAAAGAGTAGTTTTAGTCGAGTTTTTATGTTGTGTTCCCAAACGTCTGTTTATTTTCATATAAAGCCATATAAACAGAGATACCGAGTAAGTAGTGAAGGCTTTAAAGGTTTCTTCAACTGCAGACTTCAGATCTAATTTGTTTTGAAATCCTATTTTGTTGTAACTCTTAAACAGTATATCAAACAACGAGAGGGAAAACATGAACTTAATTCTAAAGTCTTATTAATTCCATTTTGAATTCATGAGCTCCGGATCTATTGTTCGGCTTCTAATGAATTCTTTTCTCAATGTTTTTCTACTCTATATTCTTAAGACTGAGAAATAATTTTTCTCATTAAGAAGTGGTAGATATTAAAAGAGATAAAGAATAAAAAAAGTGAGCGAATCCTAATTCACTACTTCTATGAATGTTTAATTAAAAGACATAAAAACTTGACTTGATTACTTCAGTTGATTAAATATTTTTCTCTCTTTTACTTCAACAATAATAATAACAAATTGTATTTCTTATAATTTGTCTGGCTTATAGTGTTTGCTTTGGCTTTTTATTTATTACACTTGTGAAACCATAAATATTATCGTGCTATATTTAATATTTATTGCGGACTTGTTAATGCAATTTAGCTTGCTCTAAGACTACATAATACAAAAAATAGATATTTAATATTTATTGAAAACCAAAATAATCAAATCAAAATTTAATCTAGCTTTATTTGAAGTTAAAGTTTTCGAATTTTTAACTTTTATTTCCGATTGATAATTTGTTAATTTAAAATAAATAATAGTATTTTTTTGTTACAAAAATAGCCTTGAGTAAAATACACTAGTAGCATACAAAAATTTGTTGAGCAAACGTGTTAATTCTATCGATTCATCAATTTACGTTTTGTCTATTTCGATGTTTGATTAAGCAATTTGAATGTCAAAATTGTAGCTTGTTCAGTGTTACACTTATTTATATAGAACTAAATTGATGTAATTTGTGGACAACAAGAGCCAAATTGTGTCTTTAGATGGTTTGCATTTAAAATATTGCGATTCTATTCTATTTTTATTGCAAATAACCATTTAATTCAATTGAATTGACTATAAATAAACCAATTCTACAGTATTTGCATTGACTTTATTCAGTGTTTACGGAAACAAAATGAGAACTAATTATATGTTCGGAATATTCGGCACTATTCCAGTGCACACGCATTGGTAGTGTTAATAGAAAATAATTAATAAAATTAACCAATTATTGAATTACGCAAAATAATAATTAATTAATCGAATTTGCGACTCTCGTCAGCAAATGAGGAATATTCATGAAAAGCAAATATTAGAAAATTTATTTTTTTGCATATATTTATCAGTTATGTTGTCTGAAAGCAAAACTGACATAAATAGGAATCCGGAAAATCCATATCAAATTCCGACTGCCTTTTGTCATTCGACTCAAAAGGTTTATTGCCATCAAATTCAAAGTTGGAATAAGAAATGTGACATAATTTTGGCGATAAGAGTGAAGCGCATCTGAGTCGGGGATAGTTTCCATCAAAAATTGATGCATTTTCAAATAATTTAACCAGTTTACTTTTTTGCATTTCTAACTTTCTACATTTCTCGAAATACAACTGTCAATAAAATTTCGTTTTAGTTTATATTTATTATAAAAACTTTTGAAACTCTAACCTGTTTTTTAGTTAACCAAGTATACATGTTGTAAATGTAACTGAGAAAATATTTTACAAATTAAAAATTTGTTTAAAATGTTACTAGATTAAAACAAGTATATTATTTACAAAAGTCTAAACATCAAACCAAAATAGCGTTCATTAAACATCGAATAACTAAAACAAATCTTTTTATTAATATTTGATATCTGGAGGCTATGTCTGAACAAACTTCGCAAACAAGAACTGCCTTTAAGTAAAAGTTTTGATACATTTCTTTTCAGATCATTAATGTTTTGTGTGTTATATTGCGAACAAATGCTCAATAAAGTAGAAATAGAGTTACTCTTAATATCCATCTTTTAGGCGAAAACATGTAGTAATTAATGGCTTGTATTCAAACGAAAAACAGAATCAGAATTGAGAACTTGTGCTGTTTGTGCTGTTTGTCATATACTCCGAATGAGCTGTAAGTGTGGTATAAGAGTATAGTTTTATGTTATATACAGTACTCGTACTGTATATATAAAAGCCTGTTATGTATGGCTAAAAGGTATGTCACAAATGATCGCATGCATGGGCTCTGTTTAAGAAGCACTTAATTCAAAAGTTAATATTAATCGTTGGAAATCACGGCTAAGTTTGGAACATAAGGTTTAGGCAGAACTCAAAACCATAAGCTTTTACTACTAATCGAAAGCATATGTTTTTGCAACACCGGCTCAAATATGGTTAATATTAGGCACAGGAGGCGCACATCAGTCGCACCATATTATTCATATCTCTTCGCCACTGATTTGTGTCCAAAAATGCTTTCGAAGATTAATTAGTTTTTGTCGAAAATCCGATATTTTATGTTACGTTCAAATGGTTTGGCAAACAATGCAAATGTGATTTTTGTGAGATATGCCTTTCAATTAAATTTGTTTGTAGTTATATGAACTAGTGCATAAATATATTAATAGTATAAATCAAAAATTGAGAAAGGATGGAAAAATTTTAATTTAAAAATTAACCCTCTTCCTGGCATTTGGTTTTTAAAAAATTACCCAGCTCTCGAAGATAACCAAATTTGTTAAAAAAAATTTTATCAGATTTAGTTAAATTAATTAACATTAGTTTAAATCCAATTTAAATTAAGTTAAATTTTATTAAATTGCAAACATAATTAAATAATTTTTAGAATATGTAATGCATTTAAAAAATTCTTCTAATCATCAGCCATGTTCTTGGTCAAATTTTGTAGATAATCTCTTCACTAACCCTCTCTCCCCTGAATTGCCAGACTTTTTAAATCTCTAGTATTAGTTTATTTTTATTCCGGTACAATTTATATTCTAGTATATTAATACCAATGTTTTATCTTTTTAAACTAATAAATTTAACAATTTAAATTAGTATTTAATTCAATATTTATTTAAAAATAATTTTATTTCTAACAAAAATCATTTTAAATAAATTGCTATTAATTAATAGTAATTTAGTTTTTTTAATTAAACTATAAAAGTAAATCTAATAAATTATTATAGATAAAAATCTCAAGCCTATATTCGTGTTCCAGATCAGTTAATAAGATTTCGAGCACAGCATCACTGACTGCATGTGTGCTAAACCTTAAGTGTATTTTCATATACACACTATGTCTGACCTACAACTGAAAGTGCATTCAATAGAGCGTTACTTAATGTTACGAAAATTTCTCCAATACATCAAACTATTAACAATTGACTGCATATTATCACTTAATGTGTTTCTCTATCATCGCATTATTGTCTCCGAGAAACCAGATTTTTATCAATTCTTACATTTATGCAATTTTTTCTGTTTTGTCAATAGATTTGTTGGCAATGTTGAGCGCAAATTGAAATTTTGTTTTTTATATGTTATATAAATATGTGTTTTGTTGAATAAATAAGTTTTCGATCAATTTTTCTCTTAAATATTGTCAAACAATTTAATAATTAATATTTATATTAAAGTTGCGTTAATTGAAATAACGATAAATTGCCGGTATAAAAGTAACATAAGCTAGGTTATAACAATTTATTATTCATAATATTTGTTCAGCACTTATTTGCGCTAAAATTTCTATTAGTTTTAGATTTTTTTGGTGAATATATAATATTTAATACGAATTGATAGCAAAACGGATTTAGTGATGACACAATTTTTGTAATGAAAGTACTGTTTTTTATAGTTTGTTATTAAGTCTTCTTATAATAACAAATCATTTTTTATAAACTATTGAGAAAAGGCATAAATTTTTATCGTTTGCTTCAAATTTTATTACGCTTTTTCAATCTCCAATTTATAACTTAAAATTTTTCTCTTTTAGTATTTGTAATAAAACTAAAGTATATAGTTTAACAAATATGTAAATCAAACATGTTTAAATTCAAATGAATAATTACATAGCGAATTAGATAGTTGACGAGTATACTGTTTGTAACATGTAAAATTCTCTTACCATGAGTCCCGGTTTCTCGTTCACGGCTTTAAACCTCTTGATTATTGTTTTTAGAACATTTAAAGCAATTAAAGGCTGACTATATTAATGTTAGAAAGATTTTTGTTTATAAAATCAAAAGTGAGAAAAATAAATTTTAGTTTTCATGAATGATTGGCATGGTAAAAATTATTTAAATAACTAAAAACAAAATTTGCAAACAAAAGAAAATAAAATGGTAATTTTTGCATCAAATGACAAGTATTTTGCATATGATTTATAAAGAAGTCTTATATTACTATGTATAAACATTACAAACAAAAAGCCTCCTAACGCCTCCAATTGTTGCTAAAATTAATATATTTAGTCTTTAATTGTTTTGAATGTTTCAAAAACAGTAATCAAATTTTTTATGGCTGCAAACTATAAACTTAAACTTAATCGTGGTAAATTATTAAGTATTTTAAAATTTAAAATTGAATATTACTTTATTTTTTAATTATTATTAAAAAATTATTTTTATATAAATTTAAAAGTATTAGTTTTAAGTATATTTAATATATTGTTATCAGTTTAATATACAATAATGTCAATAAAGTATAAATCTATTAATTTATAAAGTACAGTCAAATCCACTTACAACAAACAGCTCGGTTTCATTAGATTTGCTTATTATAATTAGGGTTTGTTATATACGGCTATAACTTGATCTAAATTTGTTATAAGCAGGTATTTGTTACAAATTGGTTTATTATAAGCGGAAAAGATTGTAATAAAATTAATAAAATAAAATAAGGTTAAATAAAATAATATCAGTTTAAAATCTACCGAGATATTAATTTGCTCAAATAAACTACTTTTGTGTGTTTAAAACCTTAACAAATAAAATAGATTTAAATTTTGTAATTAAGTTATTTTATAAACAATTATAATTAATTTCATAAAGTTATGTAAATATAGAATAAATTAACTGGCTTACATTAAAAACAATGCTTTTAGTGACAATTATATAAATATTATTTTTTAAAATAGAGATTTTAGCAATGCCTTAGCGCTTGTTTTCAAAATTTGTTGATTTATATTAAGTGTCAAATAAATAAATAATAAAAAATTAAGAGTCTGTAAAAATATATTTAATATTTTGTTTTTGTAGATATATTGCAAATATAGTTCAATTTTAAACAACTTTAATATTCGTGTTATGGACTTAACAACTGATGCGAAACAATATTTGTTATGATAACTAAGGCTTAAATAAAATTCACGTAAAATAGTTTATGGAAAAACAAATTTGAAATAATTTAACCCAGGAGAATTAAAAAATTAATATTTGTTTACATAAAAATTAAACTACTAAAGATTTTATATTTTGACAGTTTATTATTTTTTGTAAAGTTTTTATGCATTAAAGTACACATTTTTTAATTGTAAAATATAACCAACTAATTGCAAAATCAATTTTTAAAATTCTCAGAAATACTTTAAATTTAAGCTAAATTTTTAATTATTTAAAAATATTTTTGAACTAATTAATTAGAATAGTTTCAGTTAAAAGTGAAAACTGGAAATGATTTTCAATTTCGCTTAGCTTTTATTCTAGCTAATTAAATACAAACTGAATAAATCAAAAATTTTGCCTAATTAGAATTTCAATTAATTCTAAAAACAAAAATTAGATTTTAAAATATTATGTAATTTCTTAGTAAAACATTCTATTAATTAGAATAACAAACAAAAATTTAAACAAATATACAATATAATGCAATTAATAACATTAAACAAAAGCAAGGCTTTAGAAGGGGGATTAGGCCAAAATTAATTTGAATTTTTAAAATTGGAATTTATTTCCTCTTGAAATTTGATCCACGAAAAGGTAACCATCCAGGTTTTTTCCGACAACTTTTTAGATATACATTTTTCAGGTTTTTTTTGGCAAAAATTAAATTTTTTAAAAATTAATGTTAAATCCGGTTTAAATTTAGTTTAATTGCATTATAATTATATAGGCTTAAAATCCGTTCTCTAATCTTCCCCTGAATTGGCCGACTTTCTAAAACACTGAACAAAAATTTGTCTAAAATTTAAAATTTACTAATAATTCAATTTTAATAACTATTACTGTTAATAATAAATAAAGTTATTGTTAGTGAATGTGATTGTAATACCGATATTGGAAGTTAATAAATAATTTTTATTATAATAGAAAGTAGTGATACAATCGTATAATGCAATTACGATATACAGTACTAAGTTATGTGAACATTAATGCATGTATTGCTGCTATCGTTGAGTCAGCGAGTATTGCAAACAAAATATTTATAACAAAATATCATAATTACTATAATATAAAGGCATTAAAAATAAGCACTTATTAGAGGCAAAAGCAGTCAAAAGGAGTAAACAATTCAACGAGTATTAGGATTTGATTTTTGGCAACTGTTTCGTATAATAGACACAATTTTTAACAACATGTTTGAAAAATACATAATTGCAAATCAATACTAATAGTTTACTTATACTCAATTGAAAATGATTACAGCTTGTAGGTTGTTGTTTTTATATTTTTATCTTTTTTACAAGTGAAAAACATTGATTTCCAGCATCTCTTTTGTTGTTTAATCGTTTTAACCTGCTTGTTTACTTTATTATTATTTTTAGATTTGTCAAATAAAGCAAATATACTTGGTTGTATTTTAAAATCAATATAAATACCAGCATGTTCAACAAAAAATAATAATTAATACAATTAAAAAAAGAATTTTATGAGTAATAGAAATCAATATTGAGTTTGAAAGATAAGAACAATGGAGTAAATCAATCAATTGATTATAAGTCTTAGGATTCCTGAAAACGTGTCATCCGAGTCGAGCAAAGGATAAAAAAGTACATTTAGAACAAGAATGTGTCACAAGAACTGGGCTGTAAAGTGAGGTCGAGTGCATTTTTGCAGGAAATTACATCAGAGATGCAAATAAAAAACCAAATATAATAATAAAAAAGACTCTAATCTTATTGTGTAATGTTTGTCTTCGTTTTTTTTTATTCAATTCGATTACAATAAATAAATTTTATTTTACATTTTGAGCGAATGTGTCGATTGAGAGTAATATTTGCTTTTAAGCCCTGAAAGACTACTTTCTTACAACACTTGATTCACTTACAGCTATTCGTATTATCCGTATCGGGAATAGAAATTTTTTTTTATAAATACAAACAAGTTTTCAATTTACTCTTTTGTATTATTTTTCAATTTTAAAACTTTTTATTCATTAAAATTTTTTTATGATTTTAAATTAAATAAGAAATAAACTTCTTTAAAAAAATTTTAATATGAATAGAAAGCCAAACATTATAATAGCTATACTAACACATAATACTTTGCTTGAAATACATTTCAATTTAAGAATTAAATTTATTTTTTATAATGCAATTTATAATGATGTATGGAGTATAGGATTACAAGTATTTTTTTTATTTTTTACTTGTTTAAATTCTTTAAACGTTTATTTTCTGGAATAAATGACATGTAAATTAATGTCTTTATTTAATGTTACTTGTTATTTATTTAGTTTTTGGAAAATGAATGTTTAGAAAAATGTAATTACGTATTAGTAATTACAGAATAAATATTTTCAAACATGTAATATTTGAATATTTGTAAATTTGTTAACTAAAAATACGTTTAATTTAAAAGTAAAATTAATGATTTTAAAATTTTAACTTGTCGATCATATAAGGATTTATTTGTTTTTAATGTTATCTAAACATTCAATAAAATATTTCAAAATAAAATCTATAAATGGATTTAAAAATATTGATTTACAAGCGGATAACCATATGTTCCAGTTTGTTTAAATATTTAAGTCTTTCCGCTGGCTAGTAAATAAATGCCAATAATTTAAAGTTTATATTTATCTAGTTCAGATTTAGAATTTCAAATACTGGTCACTCAATCGGCAAAAACTTATATTTCTTGCACTTGAGTGGACGCACCGGAAATTTAGCCTAACTTTTCCTAAGCTCTACAGAACATCAATCATAAAAAAATATAATCTTTTGATTTAAACAAAAACTACTTTTTCTTATAAATATATATTTATTTTCAAAAATAAATTCAACTCTATTTTTGCAAACAATAAAAATAATTTTATGTGAGTTTAAAAATGCAATAAAAATATTTGGAAATACTATATATTGTACAAAAAAAATGTTTTCTAAATTTAAATTTATAATTAATTGCAACAAAATAACTAAAAAATTAATTATTTTATAATAACATTAGTAATGGAAAAAGTTTTTGTCTCAAAAATATAGAAAAAAGTAATTAAGTGGAGCCTCGAGTCAACAGATCTAACAAACCATAAATTTGATCAAAAGATAACAGATATTAAACAAAATATACGATTATATGATATTAATAATAAAACTGTTTTATTACGATTCACTGAATTATATTCTATTATAAAACAGATTATATATTTGTATTTCTATCAAAAACGCCGATTCGAAAGAGTGTGAACTGAAGGGCTGTTCACAACCGCCCATCATATGGCAAATACATCGTTCGGTTCGACAATATGTGATGAGATTCCGAATTGCATTACAGACACTAGTCGTACGAGTATTACAATATTAGACATAAAATTCATTGCAAAAGTGTTAAATTGATATAAATTTAGGCGAATAAGGCTTTACTCAAATTTCATTTGTCTTAATATTGTATTTTTTCTCATAAATCCATCAAATGATTCGCTCTCTCGCTCTCTCGCTCTCTCGCTATCTCTCTCTCTCTCTCTCTCTCTCTCTCTCTCTCTCTCTCTCTCTTTCTCTCTCTCTTCTCTCTCTCCTGCTCTCCATCTCCTCTCTCTCCTGCTCTCCTCGCTCTCTCCTCTCCCTGCCTCCCTCTCCTCCCTCGGCTATTGTTTAACTTTAAAATATATTTTCACATAAATTACACTTAAATGACATTTACAAATGACGGAGAAAAATACAAACATGTTCACATACAAACATAGATTTCCACGATCTTTGACTTTATACTCAATTTTTTGTTTTGTTTTAATCTTTGATTTTATTACCGATTTATTTTGAAAAGAATTTATTTTTGTGCTTTGGCTTAAATTTGATTTTGTTTTACATTTATAAAATTTTTAAACTAATCTTTTACTCAACTTAATAGTCAAATGTAATTCTATTTAATTTAATTTTAAACATATTACCTATAATATGAAATTTAACATTTAACCAGGATGTAATTTTAAATTCAAAACTGTTGCTTAGATAGAATTATTGCATTAATGGATACTGTTGTGAGTCATATATTATTAAGTCCTTATTATTACATAATATTTTATTAACAAAACTATAGCTAAAATACATTTTAAATGTTGAAATTATTTATTTATTTAAATTTGTTTTAAAATTCAAAATATATACTAAATAATAGATTTTTGTAACTTTTAAATGGAAAATAAAACTAATTTCTTTTTAAATAAAATTTAAAATTTATAAATTATAATTAAATTAAAGTATCATCAAATAAAATGCAAATATTTTAAAAATGTTATTCTAGAACATAATAAAATTAATTTTAATTAAAATTTTTAAATATAATATATATAAAACTGTAGAGAATACACAAAATTGTTTTTTCAAAACTAAAATTATTTACAGTATTTGAGACCAAATAGTGTTATAATTCTAAGCGTAGAGTCTTTTGCAGTTTTGTCGACCAATGAATCCTTCCATCGATTGATAGACTAATTAATCAAGTTTTTTGACAATACTATTGGCAAAAGACAAAAAGTATCATGCACTAACGTTTATAGATTAATAGTGATCTAAACGGATTAGTTGAGTCAGAACAAATTCGTCTAGATCACAAAATTCGTAGCTCCAGTCGTAACATATTCTAAGACAAACAATACGCTTAAGATCTGAATAGAACAAACAAATTACATTGCTCAATTGATTTTAATATTATGTCAATGCAGTGATAATAATAATAATATTTTGACTTTAACCAGGAAATAAAATTTAATAAATTTTAAAACAATTAAAAAAAGTCAATTCAATATATCTAGAATAGAAAATCAATGCTTTTCATACAATGCTCTAAAGTTTTGTATTTTAAACAATATATTTGACAATAAGTGCTTAATTGCAATATTGTATGAAATGTAAGTATTTTTAAATATATGATTTAAACGTATTTGCTTAAATATAGATACTTGCCACATGTTTGTTTTAATATTTATGCAATAATCTTAATCATTAATAAAATCTATTCTGATTTAAGGGATAATAGATAAAAATCTCTGTTTGTCGGCAAACATCGGTTCGGTTTTAGCTGATTTGGCTTCGGATAGAAAATTATCGATCATTTTGTGCTAAACATTAATAAATAATTTACTTTTGTTACACAAAACCAATAAATTGTGATCAGAAGCGAAGAACAAATATAAAACTCATAATAAAAGAGAACATATATCTCAATATCACCTCATCTTAATAGTCGTCTCATATATTAATGCATTAAGAGATGCGTTGCTCTGATCATTGGACAGAAGAAGAGATGATTTTCGATACAAAACTCGACGAAAAAATATAATGAGTTATTGTGCAAAAAAAGTAGACTATTCTAAACGAGTCAAACCTTTATTATTATATATATTTTTGCCTACAATAGATGAACTCATTCTCTCATTCTATTCAAAAACCATATCTATTTCCTCCCGGTTTTGCACTACTGTTATATTGTAGTTATCTAATGTTGGGCTCATTTTATTTTTCTAAGACCAGTAAAAAAACGCTTTTTTCTCTATCACTTCTAATAGGTTTTTGATAAACTGAAAAATATATGACTATTTACTGTAAAATTTTCTTTTTCAATATTTTTTTTACTAATTGCAAGTCAGAAAGTATGGCACAATTTTATCGCAAATTTTTTTTATCTTGTTTTTATTTTTTTATGTTTTTTTTGTTTTGTTTTACTCTTACGATCGCATTAATTATTTTTAATTCAATTAGTTTTCAACTAAATCACAACATTAGTGACAACAACAAAAAAATGTGAGTCAGATCACTGATAATTGTAAATGTGCTCGCTCATCTCTTCAAGAGGGCTAAATATTAATTGAAAGTTCTAGGCCAAATATTCAAGTCCCATTTATGAGAATTTATTTTAACCCAATTTTGTTTTTTCTGCTTATAAGTGCATATTTGAAGTTTAGTTATTACGGCATAAATACATATATTGATCGAAAATAAATAAAATCATGAAATATGTGCACTAAACGAATGCCAAATATTTTCAAGAACTGTCTTATTTAAGAAAACAATAATTAATATAAAAAATGCCAAAAATACCAAAAACATACGCATAAAAGAAGCGCCAAAAATAGTTGTACCATGTACATGTGCAAATAATTTTAAATTAGAACAAAAAATTTTTAAGAATTTTAACAAGAAATTTTTAATATACTCATTGACGTAAAACAGAAAATTTTAAACATTTTGATAAAATTTAATGAAATTTTTTAATGATTTAAAAATAAATAAGATAAAAACAGTAAACAATTAATATACTCTGTTTAAATAGTTTTAATATTATTATAGTTTGCTCAACTTTTTATAATAATTAAAATTTAATTAACTTTATTGCTCTAGCTATATTTATAATTTCAACTTAATACAATACTGCAAATATTTAATTAATCTTAAAATATCTTTTATATTATTTTAAAAGTGCACGCTAATCTATTTTTAGTGCCAATTATTATTATATTATAAAATAAAAATTAGCAAGCATAAATAGCTAAATAAAAGTCAATATTTACCAATTTTAATAGCTGGCGGTATTCCAAGTGCTCTATCATTGATGGATAACAGTATAGTTGTGGCGATTATTATGAATTCATAGCTGACGAGTAGACCACATGAAGTACATAATAATAATGTCATGATTTGTCGACTTATAGTTAATCTTTAGTTTCTTTTTTAGATGACTATGAGATATGAGAACCACTTGAAAGTCAGTGCAAACCAAACGAATAAAAACTTATTGATAAGAATAACGAGTTTTTTCTTATTATTCTTTAGCTTTAGTTATCACGAAAATAGTCTCAAATAATAAAAACTAAATTTTGATTACTATAAAACACGCAAAACATACTTCTTATTCAATAAAATCTTAAAGTAGAAATAAAAATTAAAAATTCTCAGACATATAAATGAAAAAAAAACAAAAAATCTAAATAAAAAAATTTATTAATTCAAGAATATTCTTATATAAAGAAATTTTTTCCGACTTATATATACCTAATCTTGAGAGCACACAAAAAACGAACTTATTTTTTCACTTTTGAAAATAACATATTTTTTCCCTCACTTCTGCTGATAGGTTTTGATGGACTTTTAAGATATATATATATATTATATTATATATATTATACTGTTCTGTGCCCTAAAATATATAGATATAATGCATAAAAACAAATTTACGAACTTTTTTCTCAAGTTTAATTCTTTATACTATCAAAGCATTTGTATATTCATAGCGTACTGCATATACACGGCTTTGCGATTCTCTCTGTGGAGCGAATTTGTGACTCTAATAGCTCGACATTCAATGCCTATTCACTAAACCATCTCTAGTGATAACTTGCATTGAACTAAAATGACTGAAAGCACTGGCAGAGGAATATCATCGGAAGAGACGCCGAAAGAGGTTTCGGAGGATTAGGCGCAGACGCAGCGCTCGAGTCCTAGAAATTAATGCAATTTAAATGTGAATATAAGGGATTAGACGATATTAGACAGTCGACCCGGGAGTGTCTTACGGCTCTGCACTGTATTAGAAATACTTATTATATTTATTTTTTATTTAAGTATTTTAATTTATTTTCTATTTACAAACAGTATTTACCATTTGTTTTTATTTTTAATTAATATACTCTATTTAAACTTAATTAGCTAGATAATAGTTTTTAAAAGTGTGAGAGTACGTAATTTCTAAATTGCTGAAATAAATTTAATTAAAATAATTGTTGAAGGCGTTTTTAATTTAAATTTGTATCAATATTAATTTATTTTAAAAACATTATTTTAATAGCAAACAACTAAAAAATTAATTAAATTATAAATAATATAAATAATAATTATAATAAATCAAAAAGAACTAAAAAATTAATTCAGGTTGAAACTATCTCATCTGAAGTTGCCTTTAATTTGAAGTAAATTAATTACAAAATTGTATTGAATTGGCAATGAGTTAGTCAAGTTAGTTGGATAGCTGGATGCTAGTTTTACGATCAAACACACTAAATGCTTTCTCACTTAGACAACAATGGAGAGAGAGAGAGCAGGAGAGAGCAGGAGAGAGCAGGAGAGAGCAGGAGAGAGAGAGAGCGGGGAAAAAAGAGCAGGAGAGAGAAAGAGAGAGAGAGCGGAAGAGAGAGAAAGCAGGAGAGAGCGAAAGAGCAGAAGAGAGCAGGGGAAAGAGAAGGATAGGAGGAACGAGAGTACAGGAGAGAGGGAGAGAGAGAAAGAGAGAGTTTGTGCAAACTTTAAACAATGATATAATTAACAAAAGCTGAAACTTCATTATTCTCGATAGAGAATGAAATATTGTCTCAAAATATAAGCTTGAATAATTCAATTGTGTTTTCTCATCGCTTTACTCATTTGCTGTCATATATATAACAGAATTTATTTTTGATTTAATTAAATTTGTTTGCTTTTGGATTTTTACCTTTAGATTAATAGGAATTTCAGATTTAAATTAAAAGTATAGTTGAATTACTGTAACAAGCCATTTTTTCAAATAAATCAACCAATAATTTCATTTAACTTGTTTATTGTTTGAAACATTTACAGCAATTAAATCAGGAATTGAGAAGATCGGCCAATTCAGGGAAGAGGGAGGGAATTAAGGGAGAAATTTTTTTTTTTAAAACGCTAAAAACCCAATATATTTATGATTAAATTTTACCTAATTTAACTGGATTTAAACCGGATTTAGCACCAATTTAGAAAAAATTTTCTAATCTTAGTTAAAAACCCAAAAAATTTGCCGACCTGAAGAAGTTAAAGGAAGGGGGTACTTTTTCGCGGGGAATAAGTTCAAATTTTCAAAATCAGGGGGATTTTTGGCTGATTCTCTCTTCACAATGCCTGAATTAAACTTACTTTTAATTTTTATACAATATGACAAAAATATTAAAATATTTAGAGATATAAATGTATAAAGTTACAATTAAGAAATAATTTTAATTGTAAGAGTATTAGCATTTTATTAACTATTTTATAAGTTTTAAATCTTATTTGGTAATTATGTTAAAATTTATTAAGTTAAAAATATCTAAATTTTACACATGTTAATAAAACTTAAATATGTTTTCTAAAATAATTTAATAATAATATATCTTAAATTTCTTACAAGTTTAAACTTAATGCTAACATGAAAATAACAAAATTTTATTGTTATTAAATTGAATAAAAAATTTATGAGCCAGTTAACTTTAAACATAATTTTATTTTATAATTTATTAAATTTTTAATTGTTAAAATTTATGGAATATTTAAATCTTATTATTATTACTTACTAGTTAAAAATGTGAATAAAAAATTTTAACAGTTTGATATCAGTATGAAATAAATAATTTATTTTTATAATTATTAAATTACTATAACTATAACAATAAATATAATCAAAGTAAATAAAATTGCTTTTTAAAAATTGTATTTCATTAATGAAAATTTCAAATTAAAAAAATTATGTTTTAAAATCTTATTAAGTGTTTATGATTATTGCTTTAAAGAATAATTTTTAAATTGCGACAAAATAACCAAAGTTTTGATTGCAATATATTAATTATTAATTATAAAATAATTCCAATTAAATTTGATAAATTATCTTAATTAATAAATTTTGAATATTTAAACATTTTTCTAATTTTATTAAGTTCTATCATGCAAAAGTTAAAAATATTTTATTAACAAAATAATACTGTATATTTAGTCAAGTTTTTACATTACATAATTGGTATTAAACATTTATTGATAAAATTATTAAATTCAATTGATTTTTATTAATACTTGAAATTTTTAAGAAAAAAATTGACGTGGATAAATAGCTTGTTGTCAACAATAAGTTTATGAGTTATGGGTTTACAAAATGAAAAGATTTGTAATCTCGGGTAATATGATATAATAATTCGGAAGTGTTCTAAAGTTTCAATATTTCAAAAAATTTCAAAGTACAATTGCTTTAAGGATATTTAATTAAATTTATAAATATTAGTTTAATCAAATCTATCATTCAACAGTTTATATTTTCAATAGAATTCCCACATAACCAAAACGTATTTTAAAGTAAAATAATTTATGGATTACCTAAATGAATAACTACAAATTATATGTAGAAAAATGGTGCTTGTATTCTGCTATTTATATCAAATAAAAATAATGTTTAATTATTCTAAATTCAAAATCAACTTAATTAAATTTTAGTTTGTAAATATTTATATTTTTTAAAGTATTATTCAGAAAATGTTCATTTATTAATATTTAATAATAATTATTTTTACATTCAATAACTTAAGAAAAACTATTATTTTTACATAAAATAATATTTAAATTAAAATTATATTTAAGTAATTATTATTTTCACATTCAGTCACTTGAGAAAAATCTCAATTATTTTCACTCAAAATTGTTTTTAAAATCGTAATTAAAATCCAAATAATTTTTACATTTAATCACTTCAACAAAAGTATTATTTTTATTTAAAATAATATTTAATTCGAAATTAAAATCTAAATATTTTTTTATATTCAATCACTTAAGAAAAACTCTATTATTTTCACTTAATTTAACTAAATTAAAAAAAAATTTAATTAAAAAGTTTGTTTAAAATATTTGTTAAATTCTTATCAACTAATCTTTTAAACTATTTCTCTTTTAATAAAAAAAATTATTTAAAAATTTTTCACAATTAATAAAGTATTACAAAAACTAATGTTTATTTTTAAAAAATTATTTTTATTAAATTAACTTAATTTGCAGTTAAATATCCAAAAGTTTTATGAAATATATTTATTTGAAAGCAAGTGTTAATGATAAACCGGATAATTTAGTTTAGAATTATTTTTCCCATTATTTATAGATAGATTGTAGCAATTTACAGCCTTTGATAATAACTATTAATTAATTAATTTAATTATTGAGTTATCTTAAACATTAAATTAAATATATTCTTAAAAATAGTCATCTTTAGTACTAAACGTTAATTATTTATTTTTAAATTTAATTAAACTTAAATTACTAAACAAACAAATAACAAATTTAAAAATAATGTTGTAAAAATTAAGTTTTTATAGTTTATATAACTTAGCATTTATACAAAATTAATTTCATTATAATGGTATAGTATAATTATGCTAGATAAAACAATACATTGTTAATAATTTTAATTATATTTAGATATTTTCATACATTTATGCAGGAACATAATGAGAATACCACCTAGGAAAATTTTACCGAAAAAAATTCTAAAAATTTCTCGCATTTAAAATAATAAAATAAAAATTTTAAAACACTATTTGAGAACAGAAATCAAAACTGGCCCAACTCGGATAACTCAGGGGATTCTTGAAAAAAGATAATTATTGGATTTTTTCAGTTAGAGTATAATAAAAAAATATATAACACGATGTATTTATATGACATTGTGGCAATCATTAAGTTAAATTTTATAACACAATTGCAATATATATATATAACATGTTTTTATATAAAACAAAAACAAAATTTTTTCTTGGTTATAGCTAAGATATCGTCAAAATTATAGCTCAAATCATTGCAAAGTTATGATTAAAGTGCTATTAATTTGTTTCTAATTCTTTCTTTAATATTACGAATTATTGGATTTTATTAAAACCAAACGAATTGTTGTATTGAACTAAAGACACAATAATATTAAGGCAACTAAAGAGAGAAAAGAAATGGTATAATCTTCGGTAGTCTCTTAAACAACAAATAATCTTTTATTTAATGTATTATTGATTATAAATCACAAACAGAATATAGAGATGACTATTCCGTTTGGTTTGGATTTGTCTGCAATTGTTATTTATTGTTTAATTTCAGATTTAGTCAAAAATAGGTTTTAATTAATTACTTTTTACAATAATTAATAAATATATATTTTTATTAAAAAAGGTATAGAAAACCAAAAATATATTTAATCAATTAAAAATTTAACAGAATTTAATATTTAAAAAAATTACATGTTAAAAATGTTTTTAAAATATTGAGTAGTAGTTAATTTATAAAAATTTACTTAATTATCTTAAAATTTTTATATATTTATATATTTAATATAATTTCTGTTTCTACTCAAATTTTCCAATTTTACATTGATTAATTTGAAAATCAATTTGTTACTTTATTTTTCTTATTTGTTTAAATAATATTTTAAAATAATATTATAAGAAATTATTTTAAAATAAAAATAGTAATAGAATCAGCAATTCGAGGCAATCAATGAATAGATTAATATAGAAAATTTGTTTAAAATCTTAGAAATAAATTTATAATGCCTAAATTAATTAATTCATTATTGATTAAATTGGATTATAAAACAAATTCTCTTTATATTAAATTTTTAAATTAATTTAAGCACAATAAACCAATAATTTGTTTATTAGATCAAAAATCACGTATTATAAATGGCAATTTTAAATATCAACAAGTTTCTATTTTCAATTTTTGATTTTAATAATAGGTATTTAAGAAAAAGTATAAATTAATTATTTAAAAACAAATTTACTGAATTATAAATTTGAATATTTTAATAATTCAATATAATTAAATATTTTTAAAGTTTTCTATCAATATTATATAATTTATAATAAATAAATATATTTTTAGTCTTTATTCAGTAATAATCATTAGGTTTATAAAGAAATAAAAATTATATATTTTAAAATATATTTATTTGATAAAAAAAATACAGGAAAATACAGATTTTATTACTTAGTATTAAGCAAGGTACTATTAACCGTTATTTGCTTAATACGCATAAATCATTGTTAGACATAAATGCAATGACATTTAATACAGGAATATAATATTGCAATAAATTGTTGGGATATCACAAATATCTATCAAAACTAATTGAATAAATTAAGATAGCATCTACATCAAATCTCATATGAACATTTATCACTAGACAAAACAAATATAATAAATTAATTTTTATAAATAATCAATTAAGCTAAATAGCATAACTGTCTATTTTACATTTAGCATGATTGTTTTAGAAACAATAAATAATTCATAAAAAAAAATTCAAAATATTTATAATAAAAATGAAAAATATAGTCGAATCGCATTGACATTCTTGTATCGAAGTCAACAACAAAGCTCTTTAAAAAAGAGCAGTTTTGCCAAAAATATGTCTTTTAGCAACATGTCAAAACTGACCAAATTGAAAAATGGATATTTCAACAAAAAAAAATAATATTATATAAATTCTATTATTTAGAGCGGCACTGGAGAGCCCGAATTCAATGACTGATATCTATTCGAGACGTGTGTCAAACGAGAGGGTTATGGGATATAAAACATCAAATAAATTAATGCGTTTTAACGGGGTATCGAACCCGGGTCATTCGCTTAAATGGCCAGTCATGCTAAACCGAGTTAGCTAGTTAACTATTCATAGACATTGAGCAATAAATTATTTAATTATTGAGCAGAAAAAAGTCCATAACATATAAAACATATTCTAACTGTAAATCTCAAAAACTCAATCGTAAATGCATTCTAACTCTTATGATAGAAACAAAAAATTTTGTGATTTTGTTTGCTTTTGAAAGTTTCGGAAAAAATAGATACTTTTTTGTCTTCTAATTTGGGATTCCATTTGTGACTCTCTTGTTAGTTAGGTCTGCCTTTAGCACCAGAATTACGGCTCCATTACCATCGAAACGTAAGACGTGATCCGAAAGCGTAATTTGAGCCAACGCTGGCAACAATAGACGTGTTTTTATTGCACTCAAAGCACTATCAATGTATTTTTGGTTCAAATTTCTATCATTTACGCCATTCTTATACCAAATTTTTGATTTCCTATTTCAGACTTATTCACCTAAACGGCTGATGAATACCAGCGCTAAGAAAATCATTTACTCGACTCATTCAATAGACATTGAATGAGAATATTTGTGGAATAAAAGCACAAATATTTGGGACATAGTTAGCCAAAGGGCGGTTATAATCATAAATTTACCTATTCTTGAAAATTTTCCAAATATTTTTGTATGAATTTTGGCCTAAGAATTAAATACTCATCTCTATGTTTAAAAGTTCTTATTGGTTTAATTAATAACATTTAATTTAAGTTAATTTTTGCTAGATTGAATTATTAATAATTTAATTTAATTTAATTTTGGCTTAAGTTTTGTTAAATTAAATAGCAAAATTGGCATAATAATATTTGCCATATCCTTAGATATTTGCAATCTGACCTCTAGTAATGCCTTTGACTTATGCCTGAACTAACTCTGATTACGAATCGACAAATAAAATAGTTTAATATAAATTAACGATAGGTTTAGACAAGCGTCTGATCCATACTCGCAATACTAATCAGTCTAATTAAGACTTTTTATACGATAATAGATTTTTACTGTTTTTTCTAATAAACAAACTTTTTCATTCTGAATAGTAAAATAAGTAATAATATTCTTGAGAATTTGAGCTTGTACAATTTAAATTGTAGGTTTGTGTAACTTGTTTTACATTTATTGTTACTTTTTAAATTAAATAATTAAAATTTGTAATTGTAAATTTAGACTATCAAATAAAATTAACATTTTTATTAAATATTTTAATTTTAAATTAGATTATATTTTAGAATATTTTGTTTTAATTATGTTTTTATCATATTAGAAAACTTTTGAATTTAAAGTTAATTTCGTTTTTTATTTTATACTTCAAATATATAATATGTTTGCGCTTTAGGCCTATTTCCAGTGAAAACCCACTTTAATATAATAAATATACGAAAAAAAGTCTTTAAATAAAAGGCTTTTAAAAATTGATTTCCGAATTAAATTAAATTTTTTACTTCTTTATAGACATTAAATAATGAAATTAATGAAGTTTGAAGTTGAGGGGAGAGGGAGGGAGGAAAGGAAGAGGGGGAGAGATAGAAAGAGAGCAGGAGAGAGAGAGAGCAGAAGAGAGAGAGAGAGCAGGAGAGAGAGAGAGAGCAGGAGAGAGAGAGAGCAGGAGAGAGAAAGAGAGAGAGGGGAGAGGAGAGGCTAAATAAAATTAAAAATAAAAAGAATTTGAAATTATTTGAATTTCGAAATTGTTTAACAAAACAAAAATTTTGATTTCTATTCCGAAATATATGTTTAGTGAAGTGATTTTGTTTTTGTGATTTTGCAGAAAACGTCAAATTAGGTCTAAAAGTGGACACACTTTCGAAATCAATTTCTCAAACCGAAACGACTTGGGATTGTTTAAACTCGGAATTGATTGAACATTCAAACCATTCAATTCTCAGATCGATTTCCTTGATTATACACCAAAACACATACAAACATATAGCCGAATCTAGCCTGGACCATTTATAATACTGAATAAACACTTGTAATATTATATATATTCCCATTTCCTTTGGTTAAAATCTTTTGCCTATCTTTGATCTGCAGATATTTTATCAATAAATCAGTTTTTGAAATCATTATTCTTTTTCATATACGGAAAAACATTTGACATAATATTTATTTTTCAATTTTTTTTTGTTGAGCAAACATTTTGAGGATATATATGAGAAAGTAATCGCTAAAATAGTTTTTTTAAACCAATCTTTTTAAATCTAATATTTTATGTCGTTTTTGTTTTATAATTTTGATATCAATTTATATATTTTTTGTCAAAATTTGACCAAGATAATAAATTTTTTTATAATAGTAATTTTAAGTTAAAAATAAGATAAATTAGTAAGATTTTTAAATTAATACTTAGATTATAATTTAGAAATGTCGTTTTGTAAGGATTGATCTAGGCTCGAGCATATTTCTAAAAATACTCTAAATGTTTTAGTGTATAAATATATCGACATATGTTTAATCAGTAAATAACAAGTTTAATAAATAATTTTTCAAAAATTCAATACAAAAAATAAGAGTTTAAACATTAATAAAATTTTTAATCTTTTATTATAGAACTTATACTTTCACTTTATTATTTTTATTAATAATATTTAAATAATAATTTTACTAATTTTAGTGAAATTTCAGCTAAAATCCCCATTCTTACAAAACAACGCTTTTTAATTATAATAAATGTTAAAATACAAAATGTATAGATTGGAAAATATAATAGTTAAATACAAAATGAATAAACAAATAAAAATAATAATTTAATAAATTGAGCAACTTAAAAATTTACTAAAAACTAAATTTTATTGTGTATTTTGTAAAATTATATGATGTTTCAGCAAAACAGTAGTTGTAGGGTTAAAAGTAAAACAAAATTTAGCATTTAACCTAAATTTAATTAAATCCCGTTTTTCTAGTTTTTTTTTAATTGATTAAAAGCATACTTTAGAAAAACTATTTTTTACTTAATAATTAAAATCTAAATTATTTTCAAATTTAATTACTTAAAAAACTCTATTTTTACTTAAAATCGTTTTTAAAATCGTAATTAAAATCTAAATAACTATTATTTTTACATTCAATCACTTCAGAAAAAACTATTATTTTTACTTAAATAAAGAATTGAAAATATTTGATAAAATTTTTATTTAAATCAATCAATTTTTAAAACTATTTTACTTTTGATAATAAAATAATCTAAAACATTTTTACAATTTATGAAAGTTTGCAAAAAATGTTTATTTTTAAATTAACTAAAATTAAATTCACTTAATTTGCAGTAAAGAATTCACAAGTTGTTTGGAGTATATTTATTTGGGCGCAGGTGTTAATGATAAATCGGATAATTTAGTCTAAAAATATTTTTCCCATTATTTATGGAGAGGTTGTAACAATTTCCAGCCTTTAGTTATAAATTATGTTTAAACAAGTTATACTCAATTTATTTTGTTCCTGAGCATTTATTAATTAAAAGCGGTTCTAAGTGTATCATATTAATTTGTAAATTTTTTTTTAATAAAACAGTTTTTTAATTATAATTTAATTTTGTTAAAAAATATTTTAAAATAAAAATTTTCAATATACTCAAAATTACGTAAAACAAACTTACATAACAAACAATTGTTCAGGAACAAATTACGGATTTATATTAAAAATTGATAGTTCATAATCAATTTTGAATTTTAAAAAATTGAGTTGTTTGTTTTAAGTGGTTTTGTTTGTATTAAGATTTTAAAAAATTAGTTAAAAAGTACCCAGTTTAAAAAATAAAACAAGTATACAAATTTTTTTCTAAAAAATATTAGTTGTAAAAATAAAAACATTGCGAGAAATTGCTTTAATAAAATTAATTTTGCTTAATTTTACTTTTTAATTTAATATACGTTTACTTAAATTAAAGCACATATTAAAATCTAATTAAGTAAAATGTTTTAATTAATTTTTTTAATTTTTACATAGTAAAAACAAAATTTGAAAATAAAATAAATGAGAAAGATAAAAATTGTTTGAGCTATGAGTAAACAGTATTGTTAGAGAATATTATTTTGCAAAATGACAAAAGCCATACAAACCGTATGATTAAATCAATAACCAGATGTCGAAAATATTTTCGTTTTATTGTAAACAATATTTTCTAACCCAAAAAATTTATTTAAAAATTTAAGGCTATCTTGGCAAATTTGTTATTTTTTTTAAATATGCATTTTTTATATTTCATACATTTGTTTTCATTAAATTTTTATTGTTTTAAAAAAATTTTATTAAATATTTTGCATATATATTTAAAATTTGCAAACAATAAGATAGTTTTCGTTAATTAAAATTTAATTTAAATTTTCCAAGATAATTTCTCAAAATAAAAAAATTCTAAAAACGTGTCAACACATTAGATTCAATTTGTAGATATATCTAAATTATTCGAAAAAAAAACTTCTTTTATGTTAAAAAAGAGACATAAAATTGCAAAGAAATGCAATTCTCGGCTAAATTTCAACGACAACAACACGACTACAAAAAAGTGATTTCATTTCATATCATTTCATATTCTTCTACATTATATACATTACTTCTATTTTATTCTTATTCTTTGAAAATATTGTACGAATGAGTCGGGAATTGAATTAAATGGAAAGAAAATAAAGAAAAGTCTAGTGAAGAGACAAAAATAAAGAAAATGTTTTTTTCCCGAAATAAGCAAATTAATAACTGAGTGCCTGAGTTGAGGTAGAGTTGATGTAAAGCCAATAAATCTTAAGATTTCTCTTTTCAGTCAGAATTTGATTGAAATGAGTAACTAAGCAATGGTTTGAACGTTGGAATTGAAATGTATATAAATTTCTACTTTAGCTCAATTTAGTTTTGCCTCTCTATATGCCTACCATTAAGTTTGTTGCCATCGGCCAAATCCAGAGCCAATATATGAGCGCTCATAAGAAATAGTACTTAACATAGAGATGAGAAATTGAATTTTTATGGATTCACTTTTTAGAGCTATAGCGCACAAGTATAGTGGCAGCACAACCAGGGTAGCCAGCTTATATTTTGTAAGAATGTTAGTTTGTTTATTTTTTAAATGTATTACTAAAAACATTTCAAAAATTGCTTAATTATACAGTTCTTAAAATATCGATTTATTTAAAATAATTAACATTGCTTATTTTAAGCAATAATTTTAAAAATTCCTTGGTAACTACGTATTTTAGACTATTTTATGTACATTATTTTTTTATATTTAGACTATTTTTTGCTTATCTAAAACGGAAATTTTTACAGCAAACATCTCAGCTCAGTAATCAACATCTTGGTCATTTCTTATCTTAGTCAACATATACTGTAACATAAGAGTAAAGAATACATTTTTGTAGTTTGTATTATAGTATATCAGATATTTTGTTGTAATAATCTTTTCTTATAATTTTCTTTTCAAATCTTTTTTATTCCTTTTATTATACGAATCCAAACAAATATCAATTGTAAGTTTGAAAGAAGACATTAATTTTTGTGTAGGCCTTGCGGTAAACCTTCAAATTTCTAAGTAGTTTCTGAACTAATGTCTGAAAAAAGTGATCACAAAAATTCATTTAATTTAAATGCCTTTAAGTGATTCCCGTTTTTTACATTTTATTCATTAAGTTTTTTTTTACTTACTATGGGTTTTGATTTATTCCACTTATTTGAACAAAAAAATTCTGAAATCAATTTTTAATGAACGCTATCATCACATGTTATCTCATATACGATAGGAATTAAGTAATACATTCTTTGCTATACTTCTCAACACTATTAACTGAATGAATAATTATGTGAATATTTTTTTACTCTTTTACTCCTCTTTATTATCTTTGTTAGAATTTTCTAAGAATTCGTTTATATCAAAAATCTTCTTTTTACCTAAATCTTATATAAGTTATGGGGGTAACCATGCTAGATTTTTTTTAATATATAATATCTTCTACAATATAATTATTTTATGCATTTTTAAACAATAATTTTTTATATAAAAAATTATTTTGAATATTTTGTTGAATTACTGTACTTATTTTTGTGCTTGTTTGTTTTTGATTTTTTTTAATAAGTTGTATCTTTTGTAATATTTTTCCTTGATCACTCTTGCATAAAAATTTAAAAACATCTCATTTTTTGAATTTTTGTCTAAAGATTTAATTCCAAAAGTTGGAGAATTTTTTACAATATTTTTCTAAACTTTTTTTGATTGATTAATATTTGATGCACTTTACTATCGATCAAAATATAAGAGAATATTTGAATAAAATGTATACTTATTTAGGGTATTGTAAAACAAAATTATATTTTTTGCAATTCTTGTATATTATTTATTCAAATCTAAACCGTAATATATAATATAATTTAATATAATTTCATTTATTTTTATAAAATATTTACAAAAAAAACCAAAATTTTTTTAAAAATTAAATTATATTTTTCAAAAATTACATTTATTTTCGATTATATCAAAAATTGAATTTTATATATAATTTAAGTTTGAGTTTACAAAATGACTTAATAAAGAGTTAACACTATTTTAAATTTAAATTTATTTTTAACTTTTTTATGTAAAACAAAATTTTTTTTAAGTGTAAATTATATTAAGTTTTAGTGTTATTGTTATCCGTTTTGATATTTATTGCGAAACATTAAAACTTTTGAAACACTAAAAATGAATTTGAAATTCAATTCAATTTTATTTAATTATGTTTTACTTTTTCTGTAAAATTAAATTTACAACAAAAAAAATTAAATCAATATTTGATTGATAAATTAAATTTAAGTTCATTTTATAATTTATATCGTTATTTCAAACAATTGTATTTCAATCTGATATTTATTTAATATTTATTAAGATTTAATTTTTTGTAATAAACGCATCAAAAGGGCTTAAAATTTTATTTTTAAAATAAATAACATACTGTATTACTTTTATATTGTATTTTTATTATTTAGTTTAATCTAATAATTTGTTTTAAATTTTTTTTAGATAAAGGATTACCGTATTCCCGCGCATATTTCTCATGCTAATATAGAGTAAAGCAGACCATATGCCCTTATCCCAGGGGTATAACGGCATGCCGCTATAAGTGAGGAATAAAATCAGTTTATTAATGTTTTTAACAATAAGACTTTAATGTAAAACAATAAAATTTTAAAATATCTTAATCACTGCAGGTTTTCAATCATTGATTATTTGTTATTAATAGTGGTTTATGTATTACCAAAGTATAATCTTTAAAGGTATTACAAATAACAACAAATTTCTTATTTGAATTTTAGTTTTACTCAAAAGCAGTTTAAATATTGTTAATTATTTTGTGATTGATATTAATATTAATAATAGAAATTTTGTTAATTAACTAAAATTATACTTTGTATTGTATTAGTAGTAGAATGGCTATATGTAATCAGAGAGAATCTTATTTTATAGATAAAAAAACTAAAAGTTTTGAAAACATTTGAAGAAAACTATAAAAATAAAGTGAAAACAGCCAGCTACAAATACTTCTTGTAAACAAGGAGGTTTTGTTATACGACAATCATACAGGAATCAGTGATGAATAGAGCATGGAGTCTGTTTCATTTTTGTTTCATTCGTGGCGTAAATTCTTTTTAGATTATAAATTACGATTAAAAAATGAAAATTTAAAATATATAATAAAAATTTTAATTTTATTTTAAAATGTATCCAGATCATCACTAATTGATTCAATTATTATTTGATGGAAAAAATTTGTAAATCAATTAGTGATGATCTAAAGACATTTTTGCCGTTAAATGATAATTGGATCAATTAGTAGTAATCTGAAGACATTTGTAAATAAAATTAAAATTTTTATTAAATTTTTATTTTTTAATTGTAATTTATTGCTAAATAGCTGTTATGTCACGAATGAGACAAAATATTGAGACAAACTCTGGGCTCTAATAATAAAGAAAACGAAGATTTTATTTTTGATTTCGAAGACGAATTTGATTTCTGTTCTATATAATTATATCTAATTACGGTATTGCGGGAATACGGTATATATAATTACCAAGCTAATAAGTGTCATAAATTATGACTCATAGTAGTTAACCTGTACTTTATAGCAAATTTATATTTTTATAATTACTGTATCTCAGAATAAATATAACACAAGATTTTGTCTCCAAATTACTTCTGTAATAACATGACATCTCTTACACATTCCCTCCGGCATTAAATCAATTTTATTAATATATTTCGTAAAATTTATTTCAATTTATAAAATAAATGTGTAACAAGTTAAACTTGGTTTTCGATTTTTATCCAATGTTAATAAAATTTTTATTTGATTTATGAACTAATTTGGAGAATACAGTCATTGACCATTACCTACAAAATTATTACTAGAAATTTCAAAAATTAATAAATAAATGTTTTTATCAATTAGAGATAATGAGAACTAAAGAATCATAGAACAAGAATTAATTTGACAAAAGTTATTTACACATTTATAAATATAAATCAATATAATTTATAAATATATATATATAAATATATATATAAATTATTATTTAAAATAAATAAATATAATTAAATATAAAAAATTTGCTTATTTTTAAAAAGATTACACGTTATAAAACTTGTAAAATCGTTTTACTATGCAATTTTTCATGTTTATATTTATTTTCTGGCTTATTTAATATTTAAAAATATTTCTGTGCTTATTAATATATTTTTGCTATTTATTTTTTAATTGTTTATATAATCAAAAATTAATTTTAAAATTAAACTTATAAAATAATTAGCAAAATAAAAAAAGTTTAACAATCTAAAAGAGTCCTAGGAATAATGTTTACAAATGATTAAAATACACAACAAAATTAATTAATTATTTTTAAAATATAATTTGTTAAAGTTATATTTAAATTAGAATTAATTTAAAACTAACAAAAAATTTAATTTCAGCTAAAAACATAAAATTAAAAATAAAAAATTTAGTGAAATAAAAATCTAAACAAATAAATAGCAGTTTTAAATGTTAAAAAATTTTTATTCTTAATCCATTATTTTAATAATTAATTTTTAAAACAACGTAAAAATAAATAAATATTATGTTATTAGTAAAATTTAAAAATTGTGTAAATTTTGAAAGATCAATATTATATTAAATATTTAACATAGAATGAGTAAATACGGTATGAAACATTACTTAGATTTATTTTGTTTTTACGCTAGAGGGCGTCAAAGTTAAAAATTTACATTGTTTTATTTCAATAAAATTTTATTCTGATGCATGCCGAATTGATTATATTAATTAAAATAAAATAATATATAGTTATTAGCATAAAAAATTGTAAAATATTTTAAAATTTATGATTAATTGTAAAATAATATATCAATTCGTTTGTTATATTCCTAACCAATTTAGCATGCTCACATTAATTAAAATAAAATTTTTGTTTTTTATTATAACTTGACCTCTAATTACACGATATATTGATATATCTTTAAAGTAAAATATATTTCACAAGAAAGCAAATTAATCGATTGCCCAACCTAGTCAAACACCTCCATATTTAAACTGAACACGTTATCCTCTATCATTTGTAATTAATTTGTTCCGGAGCTGTTGAGTGGGATTTAATTTAGCTTATAATTGCTCTTTAATTAATAAAAAGTAACTGTGAGTAGGAGTAGGAGTCAAGCATTGAATTCCCAATTCAACGCAAAAAAGTTAAAATTATCCGATAAATAATTATAGCAAAATCGACATTAACTCAGAGTTTATATATTAATATGATATATTGTTTAACACATTCAGATATTATTAGATGTTAAAACAACATATCAATACATACTGTTTATGCTTACAACCTATATGCTTAAGTTTATAACTAAGATTTGTAAACTTTTGCAAATATGTTGTTTTAAATATTTAATTACTGTTAAAAAAAAGCTAACCAATATTCTAGATTAGCGGCTGCCAGATTTTAAAATTGGCGCGTAGAATTTAATTATACTTTATGAATTGTTCATTTTATTATGTTAAATTCAGAAGAGTCATACATCAAAATCATTTCAAATTAAAGATATTTTTGATTTTCAACAAAAAGTTTTAACATCAATTTTTAATTCTAAATAAATGCTATAATTTGATTCTAAATTAGTGGCAAAAGACCATTAATATATAATTATTTGCGAAAACAATTGAATGTAAATTGTTTTGATTTTTATTGAATCAATATGTGAATTGATTTCCAATTGAATTCAAATTAATTTGATTAGGTTTGCATTAATTAAATTAAATTTATAGTTATATTATGTGATTGATTGCACTTTTAAATATTTTATGATTGCGTGTTGTTATTTGTTAATTTTCTCTATTCTCTATTTATTGTAATATTATATATAAAAAGCAAAAAAGTTTATTTGAAAACGTAATGCATTGGATGACTACATTTGAATCCGGAATTTATTTTTGGCAGACTGAATTCTATATTCTGAAAATATGCCAGCTACTGATTATATTACAGTACAAGTATCATAGCATCATTAAACAAAATCAGATAATAGAAAAATATGATTAAAAACTGACTACAGTAAAGTGCCAGTATAATAAAGTGAAAAAGTTTTTATAAACCTTTATTATAACGGTTTGTTCATTAAATTAGATCATTTTTAGCACAGTTTTTGTTTTAGAGTTTGCAGTAGTTTTTGTATATTGTAATGAAGAAATCATTTTAAATTACTAAGTGTTTATTATACTAGCACTTTACTGTAATAATAAAAAATATATTACTTTTTCAAATTTTGATTAATTAAATTATAGCAATATTTATTTAAATTTTAGCAAGACACAATATTGTATTTGCATACCAATTTATATTACCGGTTTAACTAACATAATATTAATTAAAAACTTATCTAACACTAAAATTAATAATTAGTATTACCAATTAAATATATTTTAACAAACTTGCACATTACTTTTCTTTATACCCTATTAGAAACGAGTCATAGATTTTAAACTATAATTTAGTTATTTGTACAAAAAAAAGTATAGACATAAAACACATGTAAACAAATATATAAACCAGTTTTGATATTATATAAGTTTACAATATTTGTGCCAAACTTGTTAATTGTTGACAAATAATATATACCGGATACATTAAAATATTTCAATTGTTTTTGTAATAAGTTTTTGTAAGTAATAAAACTTTTTTGTTTGTAATATATTGCCAAAAGTTATACAAAATATATTTTGCTTTAATTCGTCTTTTGATGCAATACAAGTGAAATCATTAAAAGGTTTAAAATTTTAATGTCTTTTTTAAGCGCAGTTTGTATTAAGTAATAAATAACTTAAACTACCCTTGATGCTATTGCAAGAAATATCGACTAAGTGTACAGTTGTTTAAACAATTTGTTTCAATTGATTGTAAAAGTTTTTAATTTGAAAACATAGACATCAATATCAAGTGATTCGAAATTTGAAAAGTAATATTAATTTTGAAAATTTTATCATCATCAAAAAGTTTTTCCTAATTTGTCATAACTTTAAATTTAATTAAGTTGCTGTCAATTACTTAATATTAATAAAACCAAAACTATTATAAAGATAACAATTATTTACTGTTTGACGCAAACAAGTGATGAATATTTAAACGTAAGTAATCTTAAGTAAAATTTCTGTTTTAATTGTTTGGTCTCTAAAGTAAAACTAACTTAAAGTGCAATTCAGTGTAAAGGCATAGAAATGCCAATTCGGACAATCAGTTGAGAGCCGATAGAGTGTTGTGTCGAATGGGAACAGATCTGCGAGTCTGGTGTCAGACGAGAATGTATACGAATATTGCTTTTCCATAGTTTTGCTGCACTTTTGTCAGTTGTGTTATTCAATCGCACATTTAGTCAATAATTGTGCCATACATTCCACTATATTCTTCAATATCTATAAATTAGTTATGAGATTCTCGAAAATTCTCGACAACATTGCCTTTCTATCCATTTCTCTCCTCCGCTCTTACTCCCACTTCCACTCAATTCTCACTTGTATTCTCGTAACCCATTTAACGGAAACACAAATATCGATAAAATCTAAGAAATGTATTGGAAATTATCGATAATTATTAAAATAACGCTAAAATGTTTTGTTAGATTCAATTTAATATAAGGTTTTAAGAAAAGTGACAACAATTTTAATTTATTGTTTTTAACTTTAATCTTGTTTAAATTAATTTTAATTAAAATAAAACGTTTAGTTAATTTTTAAAAATAAATATTTTTACAGTAAATTAAGGCCAAATTAAACTCCAATTCAATTAATACCAATGTTTAATCTTTTGATTAATTAGATTTAAGTCTAAGACAACTAATTAGTTGCTCATAAAATCACATCGACTTAGAGTAAAACCAAGTCTTTTATTTAGTCTAACCATTCGTTTACTCTTAATAAACAAATAATTTGATTAGAAAACTGACGGAAAAATGTTTGACAAAAATTCAGTCGAGAATCGAAATGCAAAATAAATTGTCTGTTGATTAATTGAAAAAGAAACAATTTGATTTGTGAAAACATTTGAAAACATTTGATGTCTGACTATATTATTGGGGATAATGATGTAAAACCAGAATTACAGTAAACATGTGTTGGGTTTTTGATGTATAACGGCTCGACTTGACATCATATAAGCGCCAAAATAGCAATCGGTTTATCTTTTAATTAACATTTTGACTAAACTCGAAATGTCTGTACAATACGACTAATTGTTTTTCCAAATCATATTAACTTTCGGACGTATTTCTCGCTTAAATATGCTTATTCTCGACGGTATTCCAGTTTTAGGCATTCGAATAGGAATGTGCAGGAGGAACGGCCAAAGCTAACAGCTTCATTTAATCAATTTTAATATTGAACAATAAAATCAGAATTTTTCTGTTAAACTAGTTTATGGTTTTGAAAGTTTTGAAATAAATTTTCTAAATTTTATTATGCTAAATTAGTTAAATTAAGTGAATTAAATTTAAATTTTATTTAATCTTGATTAAATGTAAGTAAATTTAAATTAAATGAATAAAATTACAATAAAATTGCAAAAAATAATCATCATAACACTATTGGGAAATTGTTTACTTTATTTATTTATACCCCCAAAAAGTGCCCACCCCTTCAGTTTACTCTAGATAAACTAACATTGCACATCCCTAGCTTTGAATGCAATGAGATATCGCCTAAAAGGCTCTCGAAATTAAAATTTGAAGAATACATAAGCGGCTCAACCATTATAGACTGAGTTAGCGCTAAATTTTTGTTTTTTCCCAAACATTTATTTGCATTTCTTAATTAAAATTTTTGCCATATTTTTACTGACTTTGCCTTTTCACTAAAATAATTGCAATTTTAGCGCAATTTTCATTGTTTTAACATTTAGTTAATATGCTTTCGGTTAATCAAGCGATGATTTATAATTTTTTTTCTATTTATTGATTTATAAATACTGATTAACTAAACATTTTTCACTAACTTTAAAACATGAAAAAATATATAATCAAAATATTTTATCTAAATAATTTCATCTAAAACATTCAAATAGTTCAATAAAACTATATGAATTTCAAATATTTATTTAATTTAAAAAATACAAATAAATACAAATTACATAAAAAGGAATAATTACAGAATTATTGACATTTTTATTAAAAATTGAATCTTGTTAATTTAATAGCTGAGAGCACGTGTATTGAGTAATTGGAGAATTTTTATTTATTTGCATTCAATAACAAAACCTGAATAACAGCAAAAACTAGGATTAAGAGTAAAGTAGTTTGAAATAAAATTTACTAGCAAAGTAGCTGGAATTACATAGTCAGGTCAAAATCTTAGTAATAGAAGAGTCTTGAAATGTTAAGCCAATGGATCTAAAGATTGAGAAATGCGAGTTCCGTGGGTTAGAACATGTGCTGACAATAACAATAACAGACTTTCTCTGCAAATGTCTTCTTGTTTGAGCCGAGCGGTCAAAGAGCGCGAGTAAGACATTGGCAAACATTGCCAAACAAGACGACCATAATAGACAACTTGCAATAAAATTGGAATCTCTTTAGATTGGATCTAGTTTATTTCCTAAGATGTAATCTGTGCAAATCTTCGAGTGCATCGCTTTAATTCCAATCCTATTGGATATAGGATCAGAAGAATAAATAAATAACTGAATGAACAAATGTTTATAACAAGCACATACTAGCTATTTATTTTGCTAACTTTTTTGCTGAGTTTATCTAGATAATTCATAAACTTTCTTTTGGAATAACTAAGTACTGTTTATGCATTGAGAAAAATTCAGCATTTATTTAATCTAGCTGATTAAATTTATTATAATTTTATTGTCAAGTTTTGTATGAAGTTTCAGCACTAAAATGCCAGATATGTTGAGCCGGAGTCCAAATGATTCGCTGATTCAGAAGTTTGCGATTCTTTAGCGCAAATTTAATGCATACATAAGTAAATCATTCATACGATTCATGATTTTGTCATATTTATGAATCTTAAATCAGTTCTTACTTTTGAACAAATGTAGAATTGAAACTCTCAAGCCAATTGTTTCTAATTTTTATGTTACTATTTTTTATTTTGCTTAACATTTTTAGACAAATTTTTAGTTTTACTTTGTTTTTTAATTTACATGTTTAATTTAATTTTCTTATAAAATCAATTTTCAAAATAAAAATATTATAACACCAGTTGTAATTGGCGTAGCTCAGGTGATAGCTGTGATGGTAGAGCTGTTAGTCGAGTTCGCCATCAGCGTTTACTCCAGGTCAATTGTATGATGAAAAGGAGTTAGTTTAGATTTCACTCTACTTTGATTCGGGAGTGGGGGAAGCAACATAAGACAGTAGTACAATACTAATGACAATTCTTCACTACTACTTACGTAAGCACTACTACTGAAAGTACCTTGCTTATCCTCAAAGGAAAACTACACCGAATGAGAGCTTTGCAGTGCCTTATATACTGTATTAATACTCACTTCGGTTACTCTGCTTTGCTTTGGATGACAGAACACAGTGAGCGCTAATAGAGCGGCATCTGACGGAGATTAGGTGTTTTAGTGCTTTTTTCTAAACAGTGCAGTTAAGCGCTTCTCGACAATATTTAATTTTAATTAAGTATTTAGTAAATGTATTATTAAATAATTATATCTTAAAATAAAACAATTTTAATATTAATTTCAATTTATTAAATTTAATAAATGTTTTTCAAATTAATTCGTTTTATTAAAATAATTGGTTTTTATTATTCAAGTAATTGATAGTTAAGACTTGAGAGTCCTAATACTTAACCAAGATGAAAATTCAGTTTTAGTATACCATTCGCTAATCAAAGAGTAAATTATGAATCAGAACGAACTGAATATAATTTAAGTTTATTTTTCACAAAACTATTCATTCAGAATCATACGACTTAATACCGAATTGAATATTCATTGAATAAAATCCTCGTCTAATACATCAAAACAAAAATAAGCAGTTATTTGCATATCTATACCGATTTCGACAGTTTATATGCAAACCATTATTTTTTCTGTGAATTCAAACATATTTTTTTCTAATTCTATATAATCTCAACATTTAGTCTGAGATTTAGTAAAAAATTTATAATATATTGAAAAGAGGGGGAGAGGGAGGAGAGGAAAAAGTAAACTAAGAAGTATTTTATAGTATTTATTAAAATCTTTTCGTTTGTAATGTTTTGATTAGAAATTGGAGCAGATTTTCAAGAAAAATAAGATATGAGAAAAATTCAGGGAATACTAGGAAAACAAAATTAAATTTATTTGAAAATCAAAGTCAAGAAAAGACTTCACAAGTCGTCTCATTCTTAGCGCTCATACATAAAATTTTTGCCATTTCTTTGCTCTTCTATTCCTTTCCATAACGTCTTGAGATGTGTATGAAATCTCGAAATTGGATTCTTTTCTTGTCATAAACTATAGCATTGATTGTCATTTGTTTTTCAGATAACTTTGTTGTGTATTTGCAATCTTATAAATTATTCTCTTTTTTTAATCTTAGGTTTTTTCTTCTCTTATTCTCTAAAATATTCATCAGTTTATTAAATTGTCAAAGAATTTAGCAAAAAATTTATTAATACTGTATATTAAATGTTTTTACTATTAAATTATTAATTAAAAATTTGACAAAACATTTCAATACTATCACACATTTAGTTTACATTTTTCATATCTAATGTTATATTATTTTCAAAATTTTTAATATTAAACATTAAAAAAAGTTACATCAAAACATCAAACTTGTTAACACCAAAACATTAAACATCAAAATTGTTTTTTTTAAACTTATATTAAGAACAGAATACGTGTAATAGAGTTAAAAGTTTTCAAATATATGAATAGTAATAGAAAACTTAACATTCAATTCAATACAACTTTATATACTATTACTGTATTGAATATCTCATAAAATATTCAAATCAACTGATTTGAAAGTAAGATCAGAAATATTATGTTAGCTCTAAGTTATAACTTATAAAACCACCAAAAATATGATGTTTTGTGTTCACGTATTCACAATAATCTCTAATGTATTTATCAGATTATTTGGCTTTACTTTTATCATTCAATTCAGTTCTCTATACGATATATACGGATGTGTTTTGAGAAAACTCTAAAATCACCAGAACTTAAAATAATAAATTTGATTATTCTTTGCAATAATTGATATATTTGTCTCAACTTTTTTAATATTTAAAATTTTATTTTTTATAGGATTTTTATATCAGTTTTAGAAATAAGTGAACAAACAGATAAGAAAAGGCAAATAAGAAAAATACATTTTTTACTTAAAGTTTGTTTTTATCAATTGTAGACATTGCTTGACTGAGCAAGTTTAAATTTAATGTTTCAGAAGAGCATCTGAATGTTGTTGGACTAAAAGTAAAACTTTTTGCAAAAAAATCTATTAAAGAGATCGAAAAATAAAATATAAAACAAATATATATTTGTTGAGAAAAAGTGTGTTTATATACAGAAGACGAAAAAAAGTAAAAAATATAATAAAATATGTAATACAGAGAAAAAAAAAGAATGAAAATTCATATCCATATAAATAATAATGACACTAAAAAACTGTTGTATTTATTCGAATGTCTAATACTTTTACTTTTTTATATAAAAACTTAAATTTGAGGAATAAATTGCAATTGCGTTGAAATGTAATGAAATTCGATATAATCTTATATACATTTAAAGTATTAAATATGAAATTCCTTATAACAAAAACGAATCACATTTTTAGTCTCAAAAATAACTCTCTTTTTCTCATTTGATTTAAGAATTCTAATAAATTTTAATAATATATAAAATGTTATATAATATTAGTTAATATGATTTGTGCTCTTCTTTCTATGGATTTCTATTTATTTATTTAGTTCTTTTGCAAAGACTTGAAACAAATTCTTGAAATTCATTAAATTTTTTTCAAATAATTTTGATCAAGTTGAAATTTAATATTTGAAATAAGATTTACAAAGATATTTCTATTGTTTGGTTTGAATTATATTAAATATAAATATAGAAATGTATATAAATTTTTACATTTGCCAATAATTCGATTTTAAATAATAAAAGAATTTTAAATTATTTGTTCGTTTAGTTAAAAATAGTATTACAAAAGTAAAACAAATATTATTTTTCGAATTAATAGTAAACATAAACACTATATATAATTATATTACACTTATATTTATAATTTAATTAAAATAGTACTAAATTGTCAGAAATATTATTTTTAGATTTAATAACAAACATAAAAACATAGTTTAAATCAAGTTAAATTTAAATGAAATTTCAGCATAAATATATGGGTTTTTGAGCGTTTTTAAAAAAAATAGCCCCCCTCATACCCCTGGATGCACCTTCTCAATTTCTGCGTTTCAAACAAATTTTTAGACTGAGTTAACACGATTTTCGTGGCAACCAATAAGAAAGTGGACTCGATATTAGTGCCATCTTTGGCTGAGCTCTAGATAAAGAGCACTCTGACTCCATCGATAAAATCTTGAACTTCTGATCGGCATTCGGCTAATTGGCAACAAATGTGATGCAACCGATCAGAGATGTACGACTTCTTAGACATTTGTTGCCGATTAGTAAAATCGCTATATCTTTGTTGTTACCAAACTTTTTAATATCGCGCAACCAATTAGCGATCGCCACAAAAGAGAATCTGTTTGTGATGTCGTAAACCAAGACTATTTCTTGCGCTCGACTATAGTAAGAGGTGGTGAACGTTTGGAACCACTCCTGGCCCGTTGTCTACCATATTTGTAGTCTCACTATATTCCCGATTAGACTTTATTATTAGAGTTTAGAGTTTAAAGTCGACTCCAATTGTTTAAATAAACAGTTGTCTAAAACCTTACGCTCCAACTGGCCTAAATCCATCTCGCCAATATGCATTTGGTACAAAATTTAAATGCATTTTGCCAATATCCATTTGGTACAAAAATATATGCATTTCGCCTAAAATATTTCTGAGTTAATCCAAACATATTTTATACTCTATTCTCAAATTCTTTTGATATGATTACAATCAAAGAAATTATAAGAAAACTTTCAATAAAACTTTAATTGTATACTGTAGTTATACTGTATAAACTTAAGAGATTTGATATAATCTGACTTGCTAAAATCGAGTACATACTATACTGTGTTATAATTTTAATTAAAAAACTTGCAGTATAATGTGCCAGTAAAATGATTACAACTTTAATATAATGTATTAATCTAATGCAAAGTCTAATACAAAACTATTCTAAAAAATGAACAGTTTAACAAACAATCCATTATATGGAACAATTTATGGAGAAAAATTCACTTCATTATACTGGCTCTTTATTATAATTCTATTTTTAATTTTCAAATAATTTTAATTTGTCATTTTGTGTATAAATTACGATATTATAAATTGGTTTGGCGAAATGCATTAAAATCGGCTTTTGGCGAAATGCATGTTGGCCAAAAGGATTTGGCGACTTGCATATTGGCGAAAAGGATTTAGGCCAGTTGGGAGGTATCGTCTAAAACTGTTGTCCGATTTATCAGTAACTCAAGAGTCGACAAATCAAGTATTTATGCGTTATTTCAACAAATACTTGAATTACCGATTCATGAGTTACCGATAATCAACAATTGGTGTATTTCCAACATTGACTCATGGATTGACATTTCGACTCTAATTGCAATTGGTTAATCGCAATTATTTTATTAATTAAAAAATATACACAAATTAACATAACTAATTGTAGTGGAAAAAAATTGAAATGTTAATTTGGTTTTAGATTTCTAAGAATATTATATCAGTTCTTAAAATAATAAAATGTAAAATGTATTATGATTTGTATTATGTTTTATGTAAAATGATTTGTTTTATAATTATGTGAAATATAAACCATTCGTTTAGTTAACTGAAATGCTTTAGATTCTAACGTAGGCAACTGCTAGGGGTTTGAACCCCGCATGGGCTAATTATTCTTTCTGAGTTTGATAGGGCTTGTGGGGAACAAGACCACCTTGGGCTGGTTACCATTCAGAGTTACCATACCTTACGGTGCGGTCGAAATTGGGTCAATTTTATTCAGATTCAGACCGTTGCGAGCGATCGCAATCTGTGTCGGTCTAAGATATTCGGTCTTCAGTCTCGACCCTCTTTGGAGGAAATCAGACTTTAAGGAAATTTATTGATTGAAGAAATTTAAATAAATTTAGCCTAGATAATAAATACATAATATATTACATAATATATTACATAATCAACTAGTCAAATTTCAACAAATTGATCAATACTAAAAAGAATTTCTGAAAAGCATAAGTAATGTAAGTTTTTTAAATTACAACAGTAAACAAATAAAAATTAAATTTAAAATCTAGTTTTTGAGCCAAATCTTATTTATAACCCAATTGTTATTTATTAAACAAATATATTTTTGTTATATAAGTTATAATGTGTTCTAATAGTTATAAAAATTAAAAAAAATTAAGTTATTTAAAAAATTAAAATGTAGCAATTTAATAAATAAAGTATAATTAAATACTTAAATAAAATAAAATATAACCAAGTAAGTTATAGTCGAAAAATGTGGCGCTATCTCCGAATATGAGCCGATTCTGTTTAATCGATGAGAATATGAATGGTTTGATAAAACATTACGAATGGGTTTCACGAGAGGACTCGTCGAACGGCAAACCAAATGCCAATACTCTATAGACTAGACTCGAAAAACATGAATTGAAATGTTGTAATAGTAGTGACACAAACTGGGATAGAGAGGGAAACCGAGAGAAAGAATTATTTGCGTGTAAGCCTTGTATACGAATTCCTCTTCTCGTCCCCAAAGCCAGTACTTCATTCAGATTTGTGTTGGAAGGATAGGCGCAGTTGTCTTATTCTCGGCCAACCGAACTCATCATCAGAATTACGAGACGTTAATTCATACGCTTTTTGTCATCAGTACTGATAGACTGAATGTTAAATATTTTTTCGCTTCAAAAAACTTTTACTCAACTATTACTATAACTGAATACAAAAAAACAAAATTTTTTTTTGGTCTCAACTCTGCATTCAATACAAGAACTTCTTATAAACGGAATGTAAGTCAACATTCATTTTGTTACTTAATTAATTGAATTGTGATTTTGATTACAAATTATACTATTCTTTCATTTGGATTTGGATTTTGTTAAACAAATGTAAGAGAATTAAAGATTTTTTTTGTTCTTGAAAATTTGTATTTTATTTGTTTTTCTCATTTTTTGCAACTTTTCGTTTAAAACATTTGTCTTACTTAAGGATTAACTTAACTTTTATTCTTTTAAAGCCTTTTCGCAATCTTAAGCATTTGGAAAGTTTTAATACTTTTCAGTTTTAGATGTATTTAAGAGATTTATTATTTAGAACTAAATTTATAAAATAAAGAATTAATTTTTAATCAACTTTAAAAAATTTATTTACGTCTAATATGTCGCATTTTAAAAACACATTTGTTTTACAAAATTTATTTTTAATAATAATTTTTTAATTTTTAAAAAATTATATTTTGTTTTAATTAATTAATGAATTAAATAATTATTAATTTTTTTATAAGATTGTTTTTTAGCGAGATGATATTCAAAAATGTACATTTAATTAATTAATTTAGACTCAGATTCTAACTGTTATAACATCTAAAAGTTTTAACTTATTATTTGTGAGAATTTTATATTCTGGACCTGTTTTCAGTCGAGAAATAATAAACAAATAATTTTATGTATAGTTTGTTTGAAAACCTAATGTAAGGTTTTCAAGAATGTCAATTTAAACATCTTAATTTTATTCATTAGAGTTTTATATACAATATATAAATTTATTTTAATTTAGAGTTTTCTCTTGTTAATTTATTCGGCAAAACAAATCAAACAAATCTTAAAACGAATGAAATGTTTTTAAAATTTTTTAAAGTTTAGATAAAAACATTAAGAAAATTCAATAAATAAATGTTTGCTAAAGCTATATATTCACAAGATCAAATAGAAACTTTAATTTATTTAATATTGTTACAATTTTATTTTTGTTTAAAATTAAAAAATATATAAGAATTTCTGGTTTTAAAAATTGCGAAACAATTTGCGATACAATTTAAATAATATGTTTAAAAATAAACAAATTATAAAAACTGAGAAATAATAACACAAATATTTCGATCCTTTTTTGCAATTCAAAACTAATTTGGCTTCAAATCTGTTATTTGTTCAGCGCTTGAATTTGTTTAAATAGAAAAAACAGGAAAAACAAAATAAATATTTTAGATTGATGAAAAATAAACTGCATATCACTCACAAGAATTTTTGTTGCCTTTGAATTATTTGCATTATTTGTTATATTAAATTCAAGACCAGTCAGTCAGGCATTCAGTTTACATAACATATTCTTTAAATAAGTTTAAGTTTTTTTAGTATTTATATTGAATATTATGAAAAAATCATACTTTTTTTGAAGTATTGTTTGATTTTTAGTTAAACTTAGTTATATTATATGTTTGTATAATGTATTTACACATATTTTTATGCTATTTATTTCAGCAAATTTCTCTGTATTTCTGTATTTTATGTTTGATTTTTTTTGTAATTCAAACAAATGACTCAACAATTAGTTAAATAATTAGCGAAATATTTGTGAAATTGTTTTGAATTAATAGAGTGTTAATCTGAAATGTAGAAGGGTAGAAAATATGTGCATGGAAGAGTTTATTATTTTATTTGAGAGTTTAAAATGATAAAAGCTAAGAAAAATTAATGCAATTAAAAAAGTCATTTATTAATGATATTATTATAATTAATTTCTTAAATAAAAACACACTGTGCAAACTACTGTTATATATAAAAATGAGCATAATAATTTTTAATTAATTGTAAAAGTTTGTTAATTACCAAGATAATAATAATTGTTTAAATTTTTTAAACTTAAAATTACTATTTTCTAGTGTTAACAAATAAGAGTAACAATCAAAAATATAAATTATTTATAAATAAAAAACAAACATGATTGTTTGGTTGTTTAAGATAAAAATTGATTAAAGCTATAATTAAAAATATTAAGATATTTGCAATGCAATAATAACTAGCTAATGACTGGATACATTTAACCCCTGGGCCTTAGAGTGTCAAATGATTTACTGTCTCTAAATACTGTCAAATCAATTCAATTTTGTTTACACACCGACTGTTCAACGAAGAGATAGCGCTCTTATTATATAAGATTCCAAACCAATGAAGTACAAAGTTAGGGCTATAGGTCTCACACATTGTTGTTATGTTAGTAATAATTGACATGTTCTGATTAAAATCATAAAATGTCTTTACAGTTTGCTGGTTTGTCAAAAATGCAATTTCAAATTTATATCCAAGCAAAATTTTACCAAGCAACCATTAAAGATAGAGTTAAACAATAAGTTTGCCAATCGGCTTTTCAGGTGTACTTGTACTTTTTCTATTGACCATAATTTTGTTTTTGAGAAAGAATCTTGATATATAATTAAATTAAATAATAGTTCAAAATTACAAAGACTTTGGGTTAACTCGAAGATTAAGTTATAATAAGAAGAGAAATCAGTGATTAGTGTCGACAGAAATACAATTTTAATTAATAGAAACTTAAGCCGAATTTATAAATTATGATGATTTCTGTCTGACTAAAACTTGAGCTATGGTTTATTCCAAAATTACAATGTCAAAGTTGCATTCTCATTTAACTAATTAATTTAATTTGATATAAACCTAAATAATAATTAACGATTTTTTTCTTCTAATCTTTGACATATGTTTGATAACATATTCAAATACTTAGATATTTTCTGATTTAGTCAACAAACTTATGATACTGTATGTAGAAGTCAGGGATTTTAGACTGTATTCGCTTATTCGTGTATTTCTGTCTTTTATTTATTGAGAGCTCAACCAAAATAGACAAAAATAAAGACTATATTCTTTGTCATCTATATTCTTAGTCTCAGATGATATCCAATAATTTACGTATAGCCCAAGTCTTAACTACTTGTTTAGCACAAAACTCACTCTTTTAACATATATCGAAAATTTTGCTTTGAATGCAAAATCAGTTGAGAAGTCAAATGCAAACAAAAACTATTTTTATTTTACTTAACAACTGATTTGTCTCAAACTTATATTGGGATTTAGAAAATCGGCGGATCCAACCAAGGGGATCAGCGCAAGGATTTTTGTAAATAATTTGCTATAAACCTAAATGGATCAAGGTAGAAATTATTCTAAAAATTCTCATAATATTGACGCAATTTAACAAAATTCAATTAAATTTAAATCGTATTTAAACTAAATTTAGTTAAATAACCGAAATTTAAACTAGAGTTAGTTTAATTTAAATAAAATTTCTTAATTTTGATTAAAAAATAAAAAAATTTGCCTGATCAGACCATTTTTAGATAATCAATGATTGGCAATAATCAGTTGTAAAAAAGGAAAAATTCTAATTATTTATATGTTAAACAAAAATTTATTTTTCATATATCTAAAAAAGTTAATTAATTAGAAAAAAAGATTTATTATAAAATTTTAGCATTTCTTAGAAATTCTTTGAAATGTAAACATGTTTGAATAAATTTGCGATTAATGTGTTAATAAAGTGTTTAATCAAATCCGAAAACAAATAATAATTAATTTTTGATTAAATGATAGAAATCTATTTAATTAGTGTTTAAATCGTGTTTTCATAAAATCTTCGCAACAATAGCCAAACTCTTTCTAATTGTGTGTTATATATAAAATGCTTTAATGAGACTAATTATGAATAATCCCTAATTCGCTTTAATTGATTTGAATTGTTGGACAACTAATATCACTCAAACATATCATACGAATGACTTTTAAGAGAAAAATTACAATTAATGTCTCAAAACATTTGACGCCTCAATGATTGGCAATAATTTAAATGAATGAATGAATAGATATTTAGATTTTTTTCTCGTTATTCTATACCAATTCTAAAGAATTTTTATACAATTATTCAAAAAATTAAATAAAATTTTCAATCAATAAAACTATTATTGTGTTTGGCATTGATTAAAGTTTTAAATTTATTGATTCAATGCGTTTAAAGAATTATTTATAAAACTAATAGCTTTTCAAATGCATGTCTGAAAAAGTCTTTATAAAAAGAAAATTTTCTAAAAACTAATAAATAGTCTAAATAACAGACATAACACTTATGTCAGAGAAAACTGTTTGATATTTAGAAATCTGAAATTTTTTAAAATTCTTTCAAAAATTTTTAACCGTTTGAAAAATTGGCTTTAATGTAGAGATGTGCAAGGTAAAGTTAATTATAATTTGTTATATAATGTTAATATATGTGTTTATTAATTTAATTTAATGTATATGAAATATGAAATTAGTTTAATATATAAATTAATTTAATAAAATTTTAATTTAAACAAGTAAAATTAAACTAAATTTAATTCAAAATGTTTTATTTAAAATTAAGTTACATTAAAATGACTAAAACCTAGAATTAAACAACAAAATAATTTTTGTATTTATTAGCTTTAGTAAATATTACGCAAAATACTTTAATTTTAATATAATGGCAAACCATCTTGCACATTGCCAGGTTTAATGCAATTTGTGTATCAGTCAAGTATTGGATAATTTGAAGTTTTGGAAAATTTAGTTTAATTTTTATGACACTAACTGGAAGTGATGCGTAACATCAAAATTAATTAATCATTAGCCGAGAGTTTATGGCAAAATTTTTTAATTTAAGCCTTGTTTTGGCGAACTCTGATTTACTATTATTTATTTATGAGACTATCTCTATAAACAAGCGTTGAATCTAATTAATTCGGGTTTTAGATTAAATGTCAAATCCGAAGCCATCGAAGCCAAACAATTCTTTTTAGAGATCAGATCTGTTTGAGAGATAGGTTTGACTTTTATTTTCAAAGTTTTTTTTGCTTTTAGTTTATTTTAAGCAGCAATTCATCACTACTTATAATGTATATACGATTTGCCGTTTGGTTTGTTTTACACTTAACTTATCATTTGATTATATCAACAAATAAATGTTTGGAAATTGCTTTCGAATTATTATTTCCTAAATAATTGTTACAAAATATTTCTCTTTTTTCCAAGAATAGTTTATAAAATTTTATTATTTAATAATTCTGAATAAATTTTAAATTGCCCAACTTCCTTTTTAATAATTAATTTAGTATTGTATAATTGAATTTGATTTGACAAAGTTACATTATTCTTTATTATACTATTATTTTTTAGAAATCAATTGTTATTAAATTGGTTATAAAATAATTTTAAATTTTAATTGGAGGACAAATAGATTAAATAGAAAATAATTGAATAAATCTGACATTCTATAAATTACAATTATTATTGTACGTAATTTCAAAAAATTTTTAATGTTTTTTAGATTTAAATTTGTTTTGAAATACAAAATTAAAATTAAATGACAAAAACAGTAAAGTTTTTCTTGAAAAGTAATTTTAATTTTGTACAGTAAAAACATAATATATGTAATATTTTAGAGCAAAATATAATTTTTCTTTAATATAATAATTTAATATAAAATAAGTACTTTAGATTAAATAAAATTTTAAAGTATTCTACTTTTTTAAATATAATTTTTAAATTATTTTCTTAAACTTTTTTTCAGATTAAATCAAAAGTGTGTGTAATTTATAACAAATTTATAATTGATAAATATTTTAAAATGACAAAGATACTAAGATATGTTTTACTCTAATTATATGCTTATCTGTAATTGGAAATATTGCAAGTTTTAATATTTACAAATTAAATCAATTTAATAATTTTTAATTAACATATTATTATTATCATTTAAAGATTAAAGAAATTTTAAAATTATAATAAATCTATTTCCTATAATTTAACTTGACACAAATTACTATATTGGCAAAACAAATAATTAGCTGGCACATTATTATTATTAAATATTTACAAAATATGTGGAAGGAAATGATCAAAAACAACTTTACTCTATATACACTTTATAAAGTAAAATAATTTTAACATTATTTTTTACAAAAAAAAACATAAAGACATCAAATCAATAGCATTAGCGCTAAAACATAAAACAAAACAAAAAACTTTAACTCAATTCATGTTTGAAAGCATTAAAACAAAAGACAATTATTACTACTTTGCATACGAACAGAAAGTTTGCGTTTTTACGTAATATAACTATATATTTGAATACAGAAAATATAAAAATTTTTCAACTTTCAATTTAAACTTTGTCTATATTTGTTGTAATTGCAATTCCATTGAATTAATTCGACAAAAAAAAGTTATTTTCATATCTATACAATTGAAATAAAATTTTTCATCACGAAATTGTATTTTTCTCTTTTGAATTCTTTATTCCAGATCCTTTTATGTATATGCATTCATCCAAAATGTATTTATATCTATGAAAAACGTATTAATTGTCTCTAAAAGTTTAGGTAATATTTTAGCCCAATTTTATGTATGTTTTTTTGTGATAAGTAATTTAGTTTCGTTTTTAAAACTAAATTTTTTATTTTTATAGCTTTTATTTTGTAATTTATTTATTGACTTATTAGTAGAGGTTTTGAAACCAAAAATTTTAAAACAATTTTTTATTTTAGAATTTTATAAATTATTTTTAATTTTTAGACTAATTAATTAAAAAAATTTTAATAAGATTTAAATTGATTTATTTACAATTAATTAAATATATAAGGTTGAGAAAATGTTAAATTAAGAAAAGTTTATACAAGTTATTGTTAAATCTATAAATTATATTTTATTAAATACTGTCTAAAATTCGTTTATAGAAACATTTAATGATTATTCAACTCAAATTAAATTCTTAAAAAACTAACTAACAATTTAAACAAATTATTATACATTTATTTTATTTAGCTAATTAATCGATAGTTATTTTGACTAAACTATAATTTATATATTATTTAATTATTAAAATTAAACAAGTCTAGATGTATATGTATAACTCACAATCTACCACCTTAATAATCAATCTAATTATTACAGTTATTATTGTTTGAATATTAATAATTAATTATTATTGATTTGTTCTAAAATTAATATTATTTTATGTTAAATGTATTGCTAATACATTAATACTGTTGTGATTTATTGAATGTGGAGTTAATTATATATTTCAGATGTAATTTGAAAATTCAAGGAAATATTGCATTAAATAAATGGTTAAATATTAGACAAAACAAAATATCAAATTTTAAAACACATAATAGACTATTGAATATATTATTAATATTGTGTTTGGAAACAATCGGAAAAATTAATGAAGTAAAAATTATGAGGAAATTCATTATTTATTGTATTTTATTAATATCTTCTTTTTTGGAAAATTGTTAGTTTATAAATGAAAATTTAAAAACCTGAGTGCTGAGTTTTAGGAAAACGTAATTTATTAAATAAGTTAAATCACTTTTATTGCCAGTAATAACCGGTAAAATAAAACTTAAATGGATATTTAATAAAAACTGATTACCCTGACCATTCCGCACATCCCTTATAGCTTTATGTGTCCTCTAAATACAATACTGGTTCTGATAGTCAATACCTGTAATGACTTCAATGCCAATAATAGTTGTATTTTAAACACAAAAAATTTTAATTTTAATAAATCACAAGAATTAGGAAATTTCCAGTAAAAACAAATAAAAATTATTCAATTATTTCTTTGAATAAATTTTCAAGTTCATATATAATTTACATATTATATTAATTATAAAAAAATTGTTTCAAATACTTTTCGTTATTCAAATAACAAATATATGAACAAAAAATCCAATATAAAGAGCAATAGTATTAAACAAACAATAGAAAATAGTATTACGAAAGAAATTGTGTTTTTTCGGTTTAATTTCGGCAAATGGTATACATCGGTCGCAATGATTATGTTTACTATCAAAACACATCAAACATTTGGTCTTTTTAATCATTCATAGTGTATATGTGTATTAACAGTAGAGAATCAAGAGTGGGAAAAGCGTATAGAGTGCGAAAAAGCGTGCAAGCATAAATATAAAACGATACAAGCATACAAGCTAGCATGCAAGCATATAGGCAATCGAGAGCATCTAATTTCCTTTTGAATATTACTGTTTTTCTCCCAAACGACGAGTGTTTTCGCAGATTCTGTTTCCCAAACGATACGACAAAACATTGGCTAAACATTATATTCATGTTTTTGTTTGCGAATAATTATATGCCTAAGAATTGATGCAAATCTGAATGTATTCGATCTCTGTTAGACATCCATCTCTCGTTCTCTTCCTCTTCAATCCATTTCCATCTGATCCGAAACGCACAGTAATTGTGAAACTCTTATATTGCAGTACATTATGGTCTGCAGTAATACAATAAAAACGTCTTATAAACCCAAAGCCATCAAACTGTGTAAACAGTATATCCGTTCAATACTTTTATTTTAGTTGATATAGTGCTGTAAAAAGTGTTACGTTTTTTCCTCTAAACTAATCAAATGCAGCCATCAGTAGCACAACAAACAAATACGTAATAACTCGAACACTAGGCTTTCATTCGACGAGATGTAGAAAGAAGGTTTTTGTCTTCATATAACTTATATTACATAACTTACTCTTTATCATACATATCACTATTTCTATGCTCTATTGTACTCTACTATTGATATGTTTGTTGTTTTGTGTGTTTGAGATACAAGTCGATGAGTACAGTCGATGAAAACCCAAGTTTTGCCAAGTGCATTTTTTATTCTATTTATTTGTGCTTTCGTTTTATTGCTTTAAATAATTAAATAAAGGTTTAAATTTAAAATAAATATTATTTTATTTATGTGATTAGAATTATTTATTCAAATAAAAACAAAGATTGAGCGTATTTTAAGAATGTAAATAGTTACATTTTATTTTAGCTGTATGTTTAATAAAATTTGTTTATATGGATTGACTTAACCTCCGAATGAGAAACCATTAAATAGAGTTGTAATTAATTATACCTAGAACATTTAAAGATAAAGAAAATCTATTCTTACGTTGTATATATTTATTGCATTTATAAAATTTTAATTTAAGTAAATAATTTAGTTCAATACAACTTTGAATTAAATAGGAAACTAAAATTTCAAAATTAATTGAAACTAACTACATACTATTTTGATCTTAATTCAATTAATAATAAAAGCTAAGCATTGTTTGTATTGCAATCAAATTTTAATTTTATTACTAAAATCTGATTAACAAATTATCCTTGATTTTGGACTATGGATATAAAAGCAATAAAATTTCGTATATTTGTTGCTGACTCTAAGCTTATTCTAATTGAATTTTTATATTATGTATACCTCTTATTTCATACATAAAAAAGAGATTCTATGACTTTAATAACGAGAATATTCAGTAGTTTTTCATATAAGCAAATGATGTTTAAATTGGCGCAAAGTAAGCACCAGATCCTCAGATTCTTTAGTGACACCAAAAAAAATGTCACTTTAGTTCTGCCATTAGCTGAACATATAGAGTGAAAAAAGGCGAACAAATTGGCAAAACGATGAGCTCTACTACTACTCAATCATCGTTGTCGTTGTCATCAGTTTTTTTCCCTATTTTCTAAAAACTTTTATTCGGTGTCAAAGTTATTAGGATTTAAACAACTCGTCGTTTTCTGATGACTTTCAAATTTAAGTGAATTTTTCAATCCTTTCTACAAATTTAATCAGTGGGGTAACGAGGGAGGGGAGGGTTTTATTCAAAATGTATTTGACTAGTTAGATTTTTAGAAGTATTCTTCGTGAAGGTTAATTTAAAAATAGAATTTTTTTTTAAATTTTATTAAAAATAATTTTATTTTATTTAAATTACGGTAAGAATTTTTTTTAATCAGAACTATATTAATCCTTAATTAAAATTTATTTGTTAGCAGTTAAAATCTTAAAATAAATTTAATTTACATCAAGTTAAGCTAGATTGTTTAATATTTAAATTACTTCATCCCTATCCGACCACCTTGACAACCCCCGAAAATCTGGTTGACTCAACGCTTAGTCAAAAGTCAATAAAAATAGATTTAATTCATTTATCTCGTATTGAATGAAAAATACAGATAAAATAGTTGTGAAAATTGTTTATCGCTTAGATTTATTAAATGTACGACATTTGGGAAAAGGTTTTTAGCGAGAAAATAGTTTTCAACTTTTGATTTAAAAGAAAAAATCAATTGATTGAATAAGTCTACAGAATCGCTAAATTTAATGTAATTTGAGATAATAATAAAAAAACTTATAGAAAGAGTAGACACCAGTTTTAGCAAGACACATTTTTCAAAATGTGTTCGGCTGTTATATGTGTAAATCGAGGCCAATCTATTTGCACCCAATTTTAGTTGCATGTACAAATTGATAGTTATTTATCTTTGAGACTGTTTGGGAAAAAAATGCTGTAAAACCGATAAAAAGTCTATATATTTATTGTATTTATTTCCGGTTACAGTAATCTATTGGAAAAAATGCAATGAATTTCGTCGAAGTACTGAAACTAAATTTTCTACTTTTCAAATGACAATTGATTTGATGAATGGCTGGAATGAGTTTCAAGGTTTTTGAAGTATGTCTATGAAAGTTATACATAAAAAACTGTAGCAATGTTTCAAACTTGATATTAAACTTGGGATCAATAGTCAGGTAATTAATCATAATTTGGAGTTAAAGACAATACAATGTTTTTACTGATCAATGCTATGGAGAAAAATGTGAACATCTCTAGTGAGAGCCTATGCTATAAATTAAATAAAAAATATATATAGAGTAGGCGTTCGTAATCCCATTAAGAGCTCAAACTCTAATCCTTGGAGTGATTCGTGGCATCGGTTTTCCTTTTTGGACTCTTTCTCTAATTTTCTTTTTCTAAACACTTTTTCGGGTTTTTTTTCATTAAAGGCAAAGTTATCGATGAGACTCATGAGGAAAAAGTTCATTGTTTTTATGAATGAATGAATAAAATAGTATTTACTCTAATGTTTGTATAAACTTTATTATAAAGTGATAAACATCTTTCAACAAAACTTAGCTAGGCAAAATTGCTTATTTATTTTTAAATTTAGTCTATAAATTATTATTTAGTTTTTATAGTTTAATAAATACTCTAAATTAATATAAAAAAATATATATTTCAATAAAATATATAAAAATAGTGTTTAGTTTCGAAAAAAATATTAATAAATTTGATTTCTTATACAATAGTTTCTCAAATATGTTTTGATAGGTTCTAATACATTGAGTTTTGATTTTGAAAAAGCACAATTTGACATGATAAATTAGAAAGGGGGTGGACAAGCAAACTACGCCAACAACCATATTAATCATAATTGATAGTCACTTTGAAGCCATTAATTATTTCGAAGCTGTCATTCAATTAATTATTGTTATTGACATAATAACAATGTTTAATACATTTTGAGACAAAATTTATTTATTTCTCTTAAAAGCCATTTATTTTTCAAATTTATTGAGAAGTTTTCTAATGTAGATCTTGAGCTCATTTTTCCATTTATTTTTTGGTTGTATTTAATGTTTTTAAGTTTGTTTGAAAAATGGGTTTAATTGATATGAAATATAATCATTAATATCAGTATTTTTATACAACTTTTAGATCTGATTTTAAACAGCAATAAAAGAAAATTTATTAAGAATTTAAAGTTTTTGGATAAATATAATTATGTTTTTGAATTATGTATGACTTGACTTGAAAATATCAAAAACTATAGAAATATAAATTCTATTCAATATTTACATATATTTTTATCAAAGTTTTCAAATAATTTTTGAATCACTGGACCAAATCGAGTCCGGATTTAGTCTTATGTGCTTTATATCAGAAAAATTTTATAAAATACTTGAATTTATATTCAAATATTTATTTGCAGATTATTACAAATATTTTATATTTGTTTAGATATAGCATAAGACAAAAATATTTGGAAAAATCAATTGTTTTGAATTAAATATAAAAACCTTCTATGTTTATTTATTTAATTTTTATCATGGATTATTTATCTGATTTTTTTTACTTATCTGATTTTTTATCTGAATTTATTTAGAACATGATAAAAAAATAAAAGCAAATGAATAATACTAAATAATTTATATTAATCTAAATTTAACTTATATAAATTTTAATTTTTACTAACATTTAAAATTCTGCACTTGCTAAATTTTTAAACGATTAGAAAATCAATAAACATAACAGAAATTTAATAAATCCAAAAGAGCTAAATAAATCAAATATTAATCTGAAACCTGGAGTAGAATTTTAATGAATATTATTATCTAATAATTAAATATAATTTATTAGCCGAGTTATCACCAGAATTGCAAATTATAACTCATATAACACATACAGAATTGGCTTATCCTAACTTCAAACAATATTTTTTCCATTTCATAGCACATAGAGAATTGAGTTCTAATTAATTTCTTCTTTTTCTATCTTCTAATGGCAAGTCCTGGCAGATGACAACAGCTATTGTCTGACATTTCTTATCCAAAAATCGAGCCATTGTTCAAATGAAAAATTGAATTCAAAGACAGAGTTTTTGAAAATTTAATACCAGAAAAATTGGGCAAAAAAATTGAATAAAAAACTTGAATTTAATTAAAATTGTCGAATCAGTTTCGCTGTAATTTCAATTTGATTATGGAATTCGATATCTCTAATGAATTTCTGATTAAACAAAAATATATTTCTAATATAAAGCGATATCTTATTACTTGATATCTAATAAAAATATCAAATTTTTCTAAATTTAATCAGAAATATAGAATACCTTTCAATAAAATCTATTTACATAACAAATCATATTATGTCAACCGAAACAAATATCAAATTATTGATATTTTTTGTATAAGACTTAACGCAAATTTTATTTTACGTAAATTTCGAAAAGAGCTTAAAATCTTCTTTTTTTTTTATAAATACAAGAATTATAGCAAAAAATATTCAAACATTTGTTTAACAAAAAAAAATCCCAACTCTAGCCAAACCAGTCGTCAAAGTATTGTTTTGCAAACAAATTATATCAAATATAATATACAGTAGTTTGAGACTACGGGTTAAAAATTTCGTTTCGGCAAAACAGTCGCTTCGATGAAGTGCTAAACGAATGACTTGTTTTTAGAGAACAGGAATTGCTATAAAAATAGGAAACTTTGTGTTGAAAACCGAAATTACATTTATTTTTATTACTCTTTTCTTCTTTTTTTGTGTTTCATTCAGTTTTCATCTGAAAAAGACGACAGAAATGTCATTCACGACAACAACGACACAAAACTGCAATTGTTTCACATTTCGAAGATTTATGATCTGAACTGCACTTCCAGTCTTGAGAGAGCGAGCGAGAGAGAGAGAGGCAAGGAGTGTAAGAGCTCGAGTGGTAGAGTCATGACTGCAGTGAGCCGTGAATGGAAGCTGACCTCTAAGTACAAACGATGATAATTGTCGGCGATATTGGCATCAGTGCTAACAGTAGTGTCGGAATCGTTAGTCTGGTTTCGCCCGAACCGCCACAACAATGACGGATAGAATTGACACAAAAAGTCTTTTCACAAATCTGTTCGCTATTCTTGCTTTGCATCCACTCATTCCAGGCTCTGCTCAGCGCCCGAACAGACAGGTTGTGCTTCTATTGACGGCAATTATTATATTAATGTGCACTTTAACGAGCGTCAGTCAACACGCCAGACAGGTATTGCCAACAAGAATATAGCATGCTTGCTTCTACTTCAGCTTCTCCTTCCTCTCTTCCATACCTATATCTTACTGTCCACTTACTTGCAGCTGAACTACCGTTTCTTAGCGACCCATTCCTTCTAATTATTATACTTCCATAACATCTAATGACTATATATTTGTTAAATAAGTTCGTAATCGAAGTGATTTGTGTCGATATATTTTGTTGATTTCGACGTATAATAGATTTTGTTCAGAAAACATAAATAATTTAGTTTTCAGTTTATTAGACTTAAACTTATGCTAAATAATGTTTTTATATAATTTTCTCAAAAACCAATTTTTGTTAAATCAATACTAGAAATAGATTTTTATTATTTATTTTGTTTATTTATATTTTGAATTTACATTTGATTTTTTCTGAATTATTTATGAATTTTCTGCTATTTTTTGTCATACATTTGGGTTTTTCTGACAGACTTTTGCCGAATATATATATTTTGCCGAATAGTATATACTATGCGTTCACAACAACAATACGTGAAAAGGCATTTGAAATTGTGATTCAGATGTAGAGAATAGGCATTTACTATGCATTTGGACTTCAATACAACATTAATTCAAATGCAAACAATATATAAATAATTTTCAACAGATTTTAAAATTCTTGGAAAATTAATTCTATTAAAGAATACATTATTATATTGTTTCGAAAGCCAAACATGTATTCATAAAATTCTTTGAATACATTTATTCCACAATTTATTCGTTTAGAGCAGAATATGTAACATAAAGAAGAAATTTTAGTTTTTTGCTTTTTTTTATCATTTTCTATCAAAAGTAGTCTCTATTATAAGAAATTTTTATTCTTCGACTCATAAAAGCAAAAATACTATCCCTTTAGACAGACATTTATCGAACCAATAGTTATGGAAATACAATAAATTGCATTATATGTGGAATGTATTGTAAAATTACATTAGGGTTTCGATCAAAGTCTGATAGAAATTCAAAAATATTTTGCTTTTGTACACATATTTTCAGCGCCAATACCCGAATCCATATATTTTGTGCTACTCTTCGATAACATACAGAATTGGATTTCGGAATTAGACTTTCAAATGGATATATATATTCGTATCGATTAAATCGTTAAAATTATTAATTCCGTCAAAACATTTACAGTTAAATTGAATTGTAAGCGTGACTTACCCTATATTTACCAAGATTTATTTATATTTACCAATATTTTCCTTTATCACCAAGATTTATTTTGCATTAAACTAGTTTATAAATAGAAACTGTATTCTAATGCATGTACTGTATAATAAAGTACAATATTTATGTGTAAACCACTAATAGGCATAGAAATGTGGCCAAAAGTTTTGCCAATTGCCATGCTTAAATAATTTAACCAAAACTCAAACTAAATTATTCAAACGACTGGCCAGAATGTGGCGACAATCCCGGGCGACCTCGTGATCGGAGCGCTGTTTCCGGTGCACTTGACTCCGGGCCCAAAGCAGGCCCAAACCCGAACGTGCGGTGAAGTGTGGGAACAGTATGGCATACATCGAGTTGAGGCCGCCTTCCAGACCATCGATAACATCAACAAAGATGAGTCAATATTGCCGAACATAACCCTCGGAATCGAAATTCGTGACTCGTGTTGGTATTCGGCCATAGCTTTGGAACAAAGCATTGAATTCATTAGAGACGCGATGGCCGCCAGTGACGAGAAAGCGGCGACTTTGCAGTCCAAGCTCAGTGTCGATCCCTGGGCGACCACCACTCCCCAGCAAACGAGTGTGTCGGCCGGTACAGTGCTCAACAGCAACCCATTCATCTCACCGATGTCACCGTTCCTCAAAGCGCCATTCCTCTTCACCCCAACCCTCAACACCAGTGCAATCTGTCCAAAGACGTTCAAAAAAGTTAAGAATATAGTCGGTGTTATCGGTCCGGCCTCTAGTACTGTCACTATTCAAGTAAGCGTTTGAATTGAGTTTCGGTTTTTTCGGTTTTAATCACAAACTTTGAATTTATTTATTTATTTACGATTAGTGTAAGTCTTGAATATTTCGCTATTCATTACCAAATGATTTATTAATCCGAAAAACAAATTCTCAAAAATAATTACTCATTTAATTCTGGCTCTAAATTCTGTGCTTTAATCAAATGAATTATCGTTTTGTCATAAATCACTTTAACATAATTTCGTAAAACATTTTCAAAACGACTGCTTCTAATCAATAAATTTGTGGAAAAAACTTTTTTATCAATTTATGTTTGAAAATCATATTTTAGACAAACAGTTGAAAACGATTTTGACGTCGAAATCAGTGCTTATGTTAATTCGGTTCCGAATGCTTAACAATAATATTTAGATAAGAATTGAATCTAAAGAATAAACTATTATTTTAGCCAAACTCTCGTTAAATGTCTAAACATTAAAATTATATTTACGAGTATATAGTCTTAACTGTAAATGTTTGCGCTATAAATCGGTTCAATTAAATTAAAAATTTATTGCAATTTAACATTTAATCTCTCAAGGTGTTGTTTTGTCAAGATGCTTTATTGCGCAGTTTAGCATTAAATATTTAGAATTCTAATTTAAATTAAAAAAAATAGTCTAGCACATAATTTATTTAATGTCTGTAATTTAAAATTTTTTTAAAACAATTAAATTTCAGAAACATATAATTTATACATTGCTAAATTAGCAAGGAAGTTTAATGCTGATAATAAATCCAGACTAACCCGGAATTTATACTATATTAATTAAAAATTAAATGAAAAAACAACTTGAAAACTTTAAAAATATTCAAGAAATAAAGGCTAATTATTGATTTGTGAGTTTCGATCGTAACTAGGGGGTTTCTGTTAAGGGCTTTTCTGCCTGGTTCGATTATGTTTATAAATATGAGATTTTTGTTTCAATTAATTCTTCCTATTTTGCTGGTTTAATTTAGTAATATATATTTTATCTATGTTTTTACTATTTGTAATTATTTTTACCATGCCAATCAACCATGTCAATTAACCATACCAATAAACTAACTTCCCTTTCTATATCTCTGTTACCCAGGTGTTGAGAAGTTATTTTCGCCAAAAATAATATGATTTATGTTAACAAAAAATAGTTATTTCCGAACGCCTAAAGTTTACGAAGATATAATTAAAAAAGTAATTTGCTTTTAGATAAGTTGTATTGTGTTAGCTAGTAAGTTTGGCAATGACTTAAAATCTACATTATATGTGACTATATATTATATTATAGACTACAAATTATTGCTAATACAACACAACTTATTTAAAAGTAAATTATTTTTTAAAATTATATCTTCGTAAACTTTGCGGTTCGAAAACAAATTTTCTGTTAATATAATTCAAATATTTTTGGAGTAAATAACTTCTCAATACTGGTTAACATAGAGGTCGGAAGGGGACTAAAGTAGCCAAAATATTCAAGTTCATAAGTATTTTTTAGTTTCTTTTACTATTTGTTTACACTTGTAAACCTGCTGATCACTTTGGAAATATACTGTTTTTAAATGTTTAACAAACAGTAAAAAAAAAAGCTAACCAACACTTTTGAACTTGAATATTTTGACTATTTTAATAAAAACTGTTATCTTATATTTCTAAAATAATCAATACAAGCATAAAGCCCATTAATACCCTCATCTATGGCGTAAACCGATATAGCTGCTTTTATTTTTTTAAATGTTTTAAATATAGTTCAGAATATTCTTAAAGCCGTAAAGAACACTCATGGTAAGGAATTTTCCGAAAAATTATAATGGACATTTTAAACCCGATACATATAAGAGTTTAAAATTAGAGATTATTTTGTTTTTACTACATTTTTGGCTAACCCTGTTAAAAAACTATTAATAGAATAAACATGTTTACTTTTGTAGTGTTAAATGTTTTTTACTTAAAACCAATTTATCAGAAAATAAAATTTTGATTAATGATAGACTAGTTTAGAAAAACTGACATTACGTAACAAAATCTGTAATCAGAATCGAAATGAAAGCAAAAGTTTGTGTTTTTGTCCAAAATTGAGAAAAACCGAAAAACAAAACAATTTATGCAAATTTATGAAATTTCAAAATTGCATTTTTCGATTCTAAGCTCAAACAATAAACTAAATCTAATCTAAAATAAAGTAACGGGCAGATTTTTAGCAAAATACTATATTAAAACAACAAACTTAATTTTGCACACTAGTTAGCATTAAGAAAAAAGAAGTTAAAATCAAATTTCTAAACCCATTTATCAAAAGCGAGCCATAATTTATAAATATTAACAGAAAAATATATAATTTTCTTTTTCAAACCATTAATCTAATACTTTTCATAATATCAAATATATTAAAAAATGGGAAAAAAGTTTTGAAACTAAAAGCGAAAATTCATATAAGAAATACAATATTCGATATATTAATCGTAATCTTTTTGTCGCATCAAATATCAGACACCAATAGATCAATGCATTTGATCTTCCGATGTCTGCAGTTCTTTATATCACTTTAGACTGTATTGTGTATTACATTTGACACCGATTTAGGTCCAAAATCTTCTCCAACTCTTCAATATACCACAAATAGGCTATTCAGCGACGAGTCGAGACTTGAGTATTAAGTCGTACTACAAATACTTTCTACGTGTCGTACCATCGGATCTACTCCAGGCCAGAGTGATGGTCGATCTCGTCAGGAGCTATAATTGGACGTATATTTCGGTTGTTTACTCTGACGGTAAGCGCACTTTACTTTACTTTTAGTTTACTTTTTCTATATATTTCTATATACATATTGTCAAACAAAATGTCAAGTTTTGCTCTTGCTAAAATATAAACTTTTTTGCTAATTAGATATTTGATTTATTGATTATTTAAATGTAATTGATTAGATTTTAATAGCGTATCTTTATTTTTATTTTGGCTTTTGAATCAAGTGTAATTTGATAATTTTAAGTATTAATTTTTTTTCTTTTCTGTAGCTTTAATAATAGCTAGCTGCGTTCTTGTACAGTCCTTCATATTCAAAAAGGGACATGAATTTTGCTATTAAATAAAATTTTATGAAAGGATAACTTGTATATTTTTAATGATTA